>CM040759.1:12434714-12484714 GCA_022829145.1 Albula goreensis
GAGCAATCCATTTTAAGATGAATTACACCAGAAACTACCTCTATGGGAATGTCATGCATTCTTTTTCATCTGCAGTTAAAGCAATGACTAAATTCATGAATGCTTTAAGATCCATTTAGTGCTATTTTTAATACTGCAGTTTTTTAATACTGCAGATTTAGCCTTGGCCCTGGGGACATAAGCAAATTGTTCATTTCTGATGTTATGATATATAATAATATACCAGTTTAGCATTTTGGTAAAGATAAGAGAAAGAAGGATTTTTTTGTGGAAAATTGTTTTTCATGTGCTGGATTGTTTGAACCTCCAAAAGAATAAAGATGCAGTGCCTCTGCTTACATCTTTTCGTATCTTAAATGCTGACTGAATGGGACAAATACAGGCGTGCAGGGAACGTCCACATAAGAAGTCTATGACATTAGCTTTAAAACTAACTAACTGAACTGTTCTATCAACTTGAACGTTGCAATCAATTCCAAGCTCATGTTTCCTGTAAGTCAAATTTGTTTTCTATTTTTTTTTTCCTCTTGATCTTAAGTAGTGTATGTCATAAACCTTTCAAAATATTGATACCACTTTGATGACAACTCAACTATTATAAACATTTCAACATCTGGCTTGCTAGCTAGATCAGCTAGATTTGCAAAAACTTGATGTAATGAAAGACTCCTTTACAAATGAAGGAATGGCTATGCCTACAACTGAAAGCAGGGCTTTCCCTATTTCAAGAGTTCTCCACTGAGGCTGTTGGCATAGTATTGTTTTGAGTCAATGGCGGATAAGGATACTAACTAGCTAGCTAACTTGCTTTGTTGTTTGTGGTCAATACAAGCCATAATATATTGTGTTAAAATAGGCTTGAGCTTGAAGTCATGAACATTTTTAGGACATATTTACGAATTTCATGGCATTAACTGCACTAATGAATTCCATATGGCTTATCGTGAACCTCAAATTACTTCTTTGTGCATAAGTTTGAGTGAATGCACACATTTATTGTGATGTATTGTCAACAGCTGTGATTGGATTGGTTTCTTTTAACAGGAAAACTGACATCATCCAGATTTTGTCCCTCCAGTTAAACTTTTACAGAGCTGTGACCTCATGTTGTTGGTCAGTGCTAAAGTGCATCTGTCCATGAGGCAGAGAAAGTCCATTGTGTTCTACTTAAAAATGCATCACTTAAATTTACAGCAAGATCAAATCTGGTTGCCCATGTGTAGAGATTTACATTTAAGCATTTAGTAGACGCTCCTATCCAGAGTAACTTAAAGTGCATATTCTTTGAAGGGTGGAAAATATAAAATTTTAAAAGTAATGTAATATAAACATTGAAAATATTTTTTTAAAAATAGGAAAAATAAAGTAAAATAGGAAAAATTACTTATTGTGTATAGTCATCATATGTATCACTGTGATACACAGTGGCACCTCGGCCCACAAACTTTATTCGTTCGTTGACTTCGTTCACGAACCGAAAGAATTTTTCCCGTTGAAATTAATGTAAATCCAATTAATCTGTTCTCCAGCCCCAGAAACACCTTTTTAAAAACTTTTTCATGGGTTTATGTGTGGCAAAAATATAGAAAGGAATTAAAGATAACCTTAATTATAGAAAAATACATTCATACTAAAATAAAACATTTTTAAAACAACTTTACCTTTGTGGTTGATAGTTTCTGGCACAGGTGGATGGTGGAGGAGGAGGAGAGGAGGAGGAGGAAGACTACTATCAGTAGCCCTTTTCACTTTCTTGGGAGCCATAATGAGGGCAAATTTAATGGAAATAGCACAAAAAGAACGTGTATCAAAGGAGAACACAACGACGAACAATGTAAACAACGCTGAGTACTAAGCACAACTGGCACTATCCACAACGCGCTACGGCAGGAAGCCTGCAAATTTGTGTGTTTGTGCGTTCGTGCACTGAGGGCTTGTTCGCGGGCCGAGTGAAAATTTGTTCGGAAAGTGTGTTCGTGGGCCGATTTTATAACAACGTATAGGTGCTGCTTAGACTGCTTACGCTGGTTTCAGGAATCCTATATCCTCACACATGTCCTTAGGCAAAAATGAATGCCTGCATCATATTATTCTACTATGCAGACTATCATCTACTATACATATTTGACTGATAATAGTAAATCAGACAACAACATATCTTCCACTATGATCCCAATTTTCTTTTAATCTCAACCATAAATTACATGATTATAAAACAGATTTTAAATTGTACTTTAGCAGTAACAATGATGATCCCACACTAGGCAATTAACAACTTTAGCATCAGCCCTCCAACTCTTCTGACTGTCACCTCATGCTCACTGATTATTTCCCATATAGTCTTGTTCTGCCATGTTGTTTATAATCTTAGACACATACTTTGATTAAGACCCATATTATTTTTTCATATGGTACTGAAGAAATCTCTGAATGTTTTGAAGCCTTTGATTATTGGTTCTAACTTTCAGTTGCTTTTTAAACTTGAGTAGTCAGTTTACAAACAGCATAATGAGTCAGTAAGAGAGAACCATGTCTCCATGTAAATTATCTAAAGTTCCTGTCAGCTGATTTTTCCCCAGATTTAAGCTCTATTATTATTTATGATACTAAATCAGTGATCATATTTCCCCCTGTAAAATTACTCCTCTTTACGGTTGGTATGAAGTCAATTCTGAATGGATTGTGTGCAGTGAAGCCCTCTTTTTCCTTTTTTTTTTTCTTTTTGTGACTGTACTGATGAAACGGCTGTAAAGTGTGACATCAAAGCACCTTTTGTCAGAGAGATGGAGGAGGGCAGGGGGCAAGGCACATGTGATAGCTGGTGGGGCGGGGCAAGGTCGTGTCAGTTAGGGGCGGGTTGAAGGTGCTATGGTCGACTGCTGCAGCCCTGGTGGTCTTGTCTCTTTGCTGCTCTCCTGCTGTTCTCTTGTATTTCTCTGCTTCTGTAGGCTTCAGGACTTTGTTCATTCTCACTGTTAATTCATGTATTTTAATCGTGGCTCAGATGTTATTGCCTGGAATTTCACTCTTCCCTGGGATTGCTGTGCTCATGCTCTTGGTGATTCTCCAGTTTAGCCTGCCTGACCATGTGAAACACAAAGAACACATCTCATACATTATACTACTTGCTCATAGTAATGCAAAATATTTTCCACAGATTGGTTGTTATCAGACAGGCCTGATTAAAAGATGACTTTTTTGACAAATGAGGGACGGGGGCAGTTTACCGGTTGGCTGCAGACACTGGTCGAAAATCATTAATCAGACAAAAAACCGAAACTCCAAAAACAAATAAAAGATTGTGTGTCGACTCAGGGTTGACAGAACCAGACTTTCACAGATGCTGCAAGGGGACCTCAGCCCATGAAATCATTCTGTCCTGGATCCAGGGCCCCACCCTCTAACTGCTGTATAAATAGATTCTCATGACAGGGCAATTCATCTCCAGCCATGAAAACATCAACTTTAAAAGACAGCTTGTAGAGACCCAGTGCTTGTTAGGGCTAGACCAGCAGCCCAGATGCCTGGGATGTAAACTCATGAAGAGAAGATTAATTTATCTGTCATCCCTGACTTTGACAGTTGTTGTAAATCTGATTTAACTCAGTGCAGGGGGGCGAGAGTGGACGTAGCGATTTCAAAGGAGGCGATAGCCAGAGAACTTATTCCTAACTCTTTTCTGATTGTTAAATGGGGAACATTTGGCATTGACCCCCAACCCCCACCCTGCCACCCCCCTCCCAACCCTTACCCAATCCCCACACTCTGAGTTATTTTGAAGTTGGTGGTGGTGGTCACATGAGCCCCCCAACACACTCACACCACCCACACACACACACACACACACACTCACACATCCCCTCACCCCCCAGAAAATGAAGCAAGGCATGTCAGAAAAAGCCATTTGCTGCTGATTGATGGTAGCAGGCGAGCTGTGGTGGTCACGTCCTGTGATCGCTTGCATGTGAGCCATGCTCATCATTCTTTTACACACAGCTGAAGATTTTTTTTTTATAGACCTTAGATAATTTTAATAATAGATCATCTAGTTGTTACATACTAAAGAAAAAGGTTAGTAAATGTTTTTGTAAGTGAGTCAGAGTTAGAATCTTTAGTCATAGTTTCTAATTCATATGCTTGCACTGTAAAAAATAAACATTACTGTGCCTTTAAACATAAAAAATATCATATCCTCTTTGGCTGAAGTCGATCAAGTAGCATTTATGTTTCAGTGTATATTATGATTCTAATAGATTATTACATGCTGTGCAGTTCAGAATTAAATAATTTAAGACATGCTTTAAAACAGACTTGGCATGTTTTTTATCTTCACATGGGCATAATTATTATTTTTTAATATAAGAAAGTTGAGCAGAAATGTTGCAGAATAGCCAGAGGGCTACTATTTGAACTGACTAATGATGCTACTTCACATCAAGCAGATGGACCAGACTCATTAACCTTTTCTCATGGTGAAATTTTGATAGCTTGCACTAGAATGTTAAGTAACAGATGTGTGTCTGTATACATATTTTTTTCATTCAAATATATTTTAGTTATGTTTAATGCAATTGAAATAAATACAGAATATTAGCTCTCCTCTAATTAAAGTGCCTCTTCTCAGATCAATGAAATGAATGTATGTCTGAACAGTTGCTTTAATCCAGATATTTACTTTCTAGAAGTGTATCTTGCGCAAGGCGAAAGTATATGTTTTACATCTGAATGTTTATTGGTAATCTGGTCAGTTTGTCTTGTTTTGGTGTTTATCAGGTAAAATGTGTTACCCTTCAACTTATGTGTAATATTTGGGAATTGTAACAGGGAAGATTTTTCAGATGAATTCAAAAATCTGGATTTTAGTCACTGCATATAGAATTTAAATTTTAAGTAATGAAAATACTTGACAAATTAATTAATAACAAAGGTAATATGCATTATATTTGTATTCTCTGTGATATGTACCATTCTGGATATGCATATGTACTGATATTGTGCAGTCTGCAATTATCAGGTAATGCCTCCATGGCCCACAGTTTTGTATTTATTAATATCCAGTATGAAACTGTGTGGCTCTAAAAAAAAAACTGAACAACTTCAAATGTTGAGAAAGATTCACTTTTGCTCTGTGGGAGTGACAACTTCAGTCCATGGGATTGCTGTTGATCTGGATTTGCATGCAAATGGTTTTTTTTTTTTTTTTTGCCTGAAATTGTCAAGTTTCGTTTCTGACACTCAGGAGTAGGAGATGAGCTACAAGCCAATGAGTGGGGGGGTGGGGGTGGTAAATGTTGTTAATTTGCATGTGGAAGAAAAATGCTTCTGACAAGAGGTAACCCAGTCTTAATAAATATGGTGACTAAACACTTCCACCCCCATTGTCTGTCAGACCAACAGCTGGGGAATTTAAACTCTTTTCACCTAAGAGGAAATCAAAGATAATCCTGAGTTTGATGTCGAAAGAAACTTTTTAATTTTGAAAAAAAGGGGTCACAAATATACAGGGCAATGGGTTTAAGCAGTAAACCCTTCACAAAGGGTTCTGACAATCTACATTTCCCTGTGCTTTAGACAAAGTCTTTGCAAAGTTCTAAGCACCTTCTGTGTGCATGACTAAACCTATTGAGGAACCAAGAGAAAGAGAAGCCCATGGCTTAAGCTGAAACTTAAATGTTCTTAAATGTTAAAAACAAAATGCTTAAAAGCCATAGAAGCAGGAATAAAATGTGTCACCACATTAAATTCAAAAGTCACCTGATCAAAGAGTTTGGGTACAGGTGGTAGAACAAGGAACAAATTAGATTGCTTGAAGCATTTGTTTAGCTCATCTTTTTTCAAGTGTCTGTTTTGTTACCTAATTTTACATACCTGTCATTTTAAAGGTTAAATTACTTCTAGAAGGTGTTCAACAATTCTAGCCTTGGCCTAACAAATCATTTCCAAGTAATTTTTGAAGTAGAAATAAAAATATGGTTGTGCATTTAGATTGGATAACTCTTAAAATAATTTATGTACACTTACATCAAATTTCTGAATAAAAACCTTTCCTGTGCCATCGTTTGCAGCATCTACAATATGGACAAAAGGTCGTCCCACTAATGCCAATTATAAAAATGAATCACTGTTGCCATTTTCATCATGCATATTCTCCTTTTTCACAATATTTTATTTCTGTAAAACTGCTGGTCTGTAAAGATGTCTACTAGTTTGCAAATGTTGTAAATATTTGATTTAGAGTTTGTACATATACACCAAAAGTTACCAGACACGGCGTGGTCATTTAGCTGTACGGATGTAAGAGCAGATGTCGGCAAGTAATTCTTTGTGAGCACAGGGAGGAGGTATGGCTCAAGACATGCACCTTTCATATTCAATGTATGCTTCAGCATTTTCAGAGTCTCTTTGCTTAGTAACGCTCATCTGGTTGATCATGTGACAATACTCTGATTGTGCTTTATCCATCAAGTGATTTGGGATATCCTTTTAATTGGAAGATACTACTGATCAATACATGAACACTGTGACTGCAGTACAGATGTCTGATCCACCCTGTCCATTTATCTCTTCTCTGTCTGAGGTGTTGTGTCTTGCTAAAGAAAGGGTGGCTTGGAGATATCATCAATGAAGCTACCACAGGTCTCAATTTAACAGTTTAAGGAGTATTTTTAAATCTTTTTAATTCTTTAAAATTTCTTTAATTCATTTGTCCATCTGTACTGTACTTTCATTGACCTAGGTGACCTGGTTCTACTTGTAGGTGTTGTTAATGTGGATACACCTAATTTTGTAGCACAGAGTACTACAAAGTTTTGCCGCACAAACCTCAGTAACAGAGGTGTAACCTCAGTGAGGTGTACTTACATTGCCCCCTCAGAGGAGCATTATCAGCAGCCAACACTCCACGGTTTCTGTCAGTGCAAAACCTTCATTCTACAAGATAAAATGAAAAATGCTTTCACCAGCTAAGCTCTTCCCTGGAATCAACATGCAAGTTTCATCTTTCTCATACAATATATAATTATGTTGTTTGCTAAACCTCACCTTCTGAAGTTCACTCCCTTGTTCACATGATGTTTTTCATGGCCTTATGATCCAGCTACAACCACATCCATATATAATGGATATGATGAGGTTATGATGAGGCATGACAATGATGAATTTGGCATGCCCACAGTATACATGTTTGCTAAGTGAGTAATAAAATTAATAACTTATATGTCCCATGTTAATAGGATAGGCTAGGGTCGGTTTTAAGAAAGATGATATACTTCAACCCCTTCTTAGAATGAAAAGCCAGCCTGCTAAAGATAGTATACTTGCCCAGATTTCTTGCATACTTCAGATCTTGATGACTGCCTTCTCTTTGAAAATGTATTTGCTGGAGCCAGATTTGGAGAGGATCTGAAGAGCTGAGACATTTGATAATGATAGATGAGCCTCAGCTCCATGCACCATTGTTGGATTCACAGGTCTTCTCACTCACATCATCCTCCCACTCTCTCACTGAACATATGGCAACAGCTGTCCATGTTTACAATAGGAAACTTGCTTCTTTTTTTTTTTTTTTTTTGCATTTTTTTTTTCTCAGTGAACTTTGAGACTGATACAAGGAGCTGTCTGTCAAGATGGCCGTCTTTGTTAAAGTGCTTTATTGTGCATAGTATTCTTTTGTAAACTGCTTTTTGTCAGAAGAGGGAGACAACATGTTCTTGAGATTAACAAGTAGTGATACACCATGTTTTCTGTGTTTTTGTCATAGCTGTAAATTACACCTAGAGTTATAATGTATCTCAGAAGTACATGCATGAAAATTCCAACCAGTCACATTCAGGCATATATTCAGTTTTTTTTTTTAAGTTAAAATAGTTTTTTGCTTTGGTTTATCTTGTTTTTTTGTTTGTTGTGGTTTGATTCATACACAGCATTTGTGTTCACTTCAGATGCCGCTACACTTCCATAATACAATAATACACAGTAGAGTATACTCTTTTTCAAAACAGACATAAGGACGAAGCACTCAGCTCTTAGATTGAATTGAGGCCTTGTTTTATATTGCAGGAGAGCTCATCCAAGATTATGGCTCCCAACCTTAAGGAGCACAATCTGACGGCATCTATCACAAGCTCTAGGCAGAGCCTCTCTTTATTTTGACATTTTCATGCAACTTCAGTACTGCTTTAGAGCACATTTGCTTACCATAAGAATGTGATTTGGGGCTATAAAGACACAAGACTTGGCGGAGGAGTGGAAGAAATCTGTAGTTTCTTGCCAAAGTTACAGCCCAAGGATGATCTAGGGGTCTGCCTGGGGGTCGGGTTAAGCAAATCGGGCCAAAATACTGTCATGCTCTGGAAAAAATAATTAACTCTCCCTGTGCTTTATCCCACAACCATGCACAGGAGACTATCTTCAATATTCTGTTGAATGAAACCTTTTTTGTTTAAAGTATCCATCTAGATGTCACATCAGAGTCAATACTCCCAGTAGAGTAAGTTTTTAGTACTTGTTTTAATGTTGTGTATTTTAACATAAACCTTCAGGTCAGCGCCTGAAGCCATCAGGAGACACATGGCTTTACCCCTCCTGTTGTTAATCTCCCACCATCTGAAATGGTCAAAGAAAAAAAATAAGAGGGGAGAACGATGTGATTTTAATTACATGGTTAATGGCGTAAACTGCAGGAAAGTCGAAGAGTCAGCTACAGAGAGCCTGTTCCTTACTGTTACAAAAGAGAAGACAGTAAGAATTTGACAGGTCGAAGTGTCTGAGGCCAGGGAAATAATTGATAGCAGGCTGCCTGCATCCAAGGTCCTTTAGCAGTAATTGCAAGCAGAATCTGACTCTCTGATCTCACCAGTGGTATTCACCATGCCAAAACAGCCCGGCTTTGACAGATTGCCTTCCTGCAGTAATAAGTTAGGCATGTTCCCTTTCTCACATGAGGCCTTGCATCCCTCCCACTCCACAAAAGGAGCAGAATGATTTTTTAAATCATGTTTTTTTTCTTTCTTCCCCTCTTGACAGGTTGCTGTTGAAATTACTGTTTTACTGTTTTTAACACCTTCTTAATGCCAGTGATACTGGAGCCATTTCTGTCAGCATTGATTTCCAGAGGGGGAAAAATATACATATATATGAGGATACACACTCCCGTTTGTGCACATACTCACAAATACCAAATACGCAAGTGAGCAAGTATGTGTCTTTGGTATTTGTGACTGTGTTTACAAATAGAAGTTTGTATACTCCTGCAAGTATATATGTGCTTTAGTGTATTTACGTGTGTGTGTGTGCACATGTGCGTGCTTTTTGTGCATTTGTGAGTGCATGAGCATCAGTGAGTGTGAATGTTTGTTTATTTCTTTGTGGCGAGGCAATAATTAAAACACGGATAATATAAGTTGAACATGTGGATTTGATCGTCAATATTTGTATAAAGTGTTTACCACTGCAGGACCTTTGGAGCTACTGCCTCACTGCTGGATATCGCGCCTTTGTGTTGTTCCTGTCTTCACTCGAGATGGCTGAGCCTGTGAGTGGCTGAATGACCCTGGAGATTTGGCCAGATTCTGGGCTTCATTCTTCTGTGGTATTCCTCTTAGTTGTATGTCTGTGCCGTAAAGCCTTCAGTATTTTATCATCAGCTGGAATTTCCTTGATGGGGTGCAATAATACTGTGACTTTTTTCATTCGCGTAGGTGATAGAATCTCAGCTACCTTCGGATATAAGGAGCCCTGTGTGCTACTCTGTGGTGGTCTGTGTTCTCTGGCATAGTTAAAAGCTTGGCAGCTCCACCCTATGGCTGTCCAAACAAGGTTTCACTCCAGGCGTCAACATCAAAAGATCTGTGCAAAGACCATTGGAAAGAGAAACCGCGGGGTGTTGGTTTTATTTATTTATTTATTTATTTTCCACGTATAAAAAGTGGCAGCCAGTCGTTTTTCTTCATGGGTGTTTTCTTTTCTCAGACGTTTTCTCATTACTGCTGGTAATTTATGGTCGGATTGTGTATTTAAAGTGAAATTGTGACATTGTAACAGATAATCATTGTTAGGAGAGGGATAAGGTAGTTCGGCATACATTTGATTTGAAAAATGATGGATTTGTTATGATAAACAAGAAATATCTGGGCATTATTCCATGGATATTTCGTGGAAAATATGAATACTACATATTTCTGTTTCTTCAAAAAAGGGTTTTGGAAAACAAACAAATAGCACAAACAAAAGGTAGATAACTGTATAACACATTAAAGCTGAATTGGAGAGGTGTGTCATAATAATTTTTTTTTTTTTTTTAATTTGAAGAGAGTTAAAATGTTTCCATATTACATTAGCTGCCTCATGTTAGCTGTGTGTTATTACAAAAAGGCCCCATGCCCTGAGTGGCTCCTCATCTTACTGACTGCTCAGATGCTGCTGACATTTTCTAGATTTAGACACATATTGTGCTGGTAAATAAATGGACAGGTCTGCTTACCAAGCAATATTATTTTTAACCACTTTTAATAATACTCCATATTAACAACAACAGTAACATGTTGTTGTTGTTGTTGCTATTGCTGCTGTTGCACAGTGGTTACTCCTGGCCCAGGTGATTTTGCTGTTCAAATGATTCTTGCTTACTCAGGTATGCTAACATACTGCCCAGGCAGGTCAGAAACATGGCTCAGCTCTCAGTGTGTGGTTTGCCACGACAATGCACAGATGGAATTCCACTGCAATAATATCCAAATTAACGATGCATACCCTTCAATCCACTTCCTAGGACACAACAGTACTGCATAAAGGGTCATAATAAATTCTCTACTATGTACGTGTAAGTGGGTGTGCAATACATCACCGCTTTATATTTCTTTGAAATGCGTAAACATAGACATTCAAAGGTGGATGCTACGTGAAAATGTAAATAAACTTTACAGGAGCTGCGGGTCAATCCCGATACAATTTATGGTTTTGGCATTTACCCTGTGGTCATCATTCATCCCCATGTTGTGTCGAGCTGGTGATCACAAGACCTGCAGCTGAACTACAACTGACCCGCAGTCTATCTGACCAGCTGGGACTCAGATGCCATAATGAGAACCATTCGCCGGCTTTAATAATTGTGCAACTATTGAAGAGGAGAGGTCCCCCCCATTCCCCGCACATCTGTCCAGTCCGTCTTCATGTTTTAAACAGTGCACCCTGACAACCACTAATGCTCTGCTATGTGAAGGCAAATAATACACGGAAGACATGTTGAGGACAGCCACCTCCCTGGTGGTTATGTATCATTGGGCGATCAGAGCACATATTTTTTTACTTATTGGTTTTCTGCTGCTGTGATGCAAATGTTTCCAAATTATAGATTTTTTCTCAATGATAAACTTATTTTCCCCAGAAAAGAATGATCTCACTCACATTTGAGCCAGTATCGAATAGTTATGTAGCAGTTGAGAAAAAGAACCAGGGATAATGCATTATTTCAGCTGAGACGTTATGTTCCTGACCTTGATAGCAATTGTTTTAAAGAATAGATTATTCTATTACATACATTTTTAGGTTCAAGTTTTGGTACTTAAAGGGAAGACGTTGCTCAAATTAACAATAATTAATTGTCAAAACAGATCCTGCAGTTCATGGTAATTAAACTTTAGTTTTGGAAGTACAGAATTTCACCTTAGACATAATTTTTGGAGGGGGAGCTGTTCTATGAATGAAACACATTTTGAAGCCCAAATGTCATGCATCTGTAATTAAGTCATAAACTTTCACTGATCTCTGCATGGGAGAAAAATTAAGAAGGAATAAAATGTGCTTAATGTTGCTTAAAACCTAATGGAACTGGCAGCCTTTCAACATTTCTTTCTGGGGTGTATCATTGAACTATATAATATGATGTATAGTACTGTAAAGGCTAAATCAAAGCTTAATAAAGGATATGGTGTCTTTAAGCAAAGTGACATTTTAGTTAATTGGATCCTATAAAAGCTGCAATAACACCATAGACTTTTACCCACATTCCATCAATATTATGCAGTAAGCAAGAGAAAAGAATACATTGCAAGATTGTATATATAAAGTCAGCAGGATTTTCCATCACCATGTTTACAAGTGATTAATAACAATATCCTGATCCCGATCCTCACCGTGACATAGATTGAAGGCCATGACAGAGCTGGTTCTGGTCTCAATAATCTATTGAGTGGAATTGTGTAAGTATGTACAATTATTGAGTGGAGTTTGTAAATCACACAGTTGACATCAAATAATGCAACAGTATTCCCACATTCACATATTCCCAGCTCACAGTGCCAGAGTGCACAGAGCTCCAGATAAACAGACCTCTGTGTTCCCTTCTTTCCTACCGAAGCATTGCTCACGGTTATCTTGTGAGTAAACTGAAAAATTACCACTGTTTATATCATTCTTAATCATTTTCATATGCTGCTGTTTCAGATCACTAAAATCTGCAATGGGTAACACACGAGTCAAATTTATGTGCATCAGATCATTGGTTATTTTTCTGGTAGTTTTAAATCAGTTCTGGCCAGGTTAATCATAACACTGCAATGTCCTTTTATGCATTGCTTTATTTGCATGCAAATCGGAAAATGGAGCATTTGGCCTCTTGCTGTGTTTGACAGTGTACCCTCTAGCATACACTTTTGTGCATTGGTGAATGAATGCATCTGTGTGTTTGCAAGGTTTGGCATCACAGAATCCTTTTAAACATAGGCCCAGAAAATTAGAGAAAGTAAATTTTTGGCCATGTAAAATAATTGTTTAACATTTGCATGAAACCTGTGCATTTTAAAAGGTAAGGGGTGTGAGTGTTTTCCCAGCCAGTAATGTATGTAGGGACACCTGCCTAAATCACTCGCAAGCTCTTGTGAACGCCTTTGATCTCTGTGACAGTTCGACTGCATTAGCAGGAGTGTGGTAGTTAATCCTTTGCTTAACTTGTTCATTTGGCACAGCTAGAGGCCTGTCCAATGATAATATGTCAGCAGTGGGCTAAATCCTAATCAAACAGCCAGGCCAAAGCTGCAATGAGATGGGGTTTCAGTGTAGTGGATTGAGGACCATTGCAAGGAGATGGCATCAAAGAAATATGGGCTTGGGCTTGCCACAAAGTTATTTTGTCCTTTTTTCTGTAATGGCAATAGCTACCTATAAATGTGCCCCTTGCCAGTATCCATCATAGCTAATGATGAAAAGCTAAAGAGGCCTCACCATCATTTTCCTGAAACTCTTAAGTCACATCTAATTCCATCTTTTCAGCACCTATTCAAATGTAGTAGCATTACAGATGTAATACTTGCACACATTGCATACAAGCTTTTTTGTGTTTAAAAATGTAATAGTGCTGATTCTTGGTTGTTTTTATCTAGATTGAAAGTTGAAGTTTCACAATACCGAGTAAAGTAGAATCTGAGATGAAACTGTGACAGTCATTCTTTGAGCATTTCACCTCCTTAAGCAGCCGGGCATAGGCTTAAGTTTATTCTGCAGACTTCCTGGATGTATATGGATACAGATATTTATAGATATTTACTCATCTTTATGCTCTGCCTGCTTCACACAAAATGCTTCAATGATTAAAGGATTTATCTAGATTTATACTGAAGTTCAGTTGTGATCTGTGAATTTCCTTATTGATGTGCTGTGGAATGTAATAGAAAGGTAATGTGTGTAGTTTGTACAGATGTATCTAGCTACTTTTCCACGACAGCTCAACTGCTGGATATTTACTTATATATTTATATACTCTCTAGAATATGGAGCAAAATGGCAATTTATAAATTAATTCTAGGAATTACAATTAGAGAATTTTTTGGAAATGTTCATTTTTGCATCATATTATGTTACATAATGTAAGTATATATTTCTTTCAGAATAAAAAGACAGCAGAAGATTGGTAGCAGTCCTACACACACACACACACACACACACACACACCATATGACTAGCATGCCTGTCACTTGGTAGTATGAGCTATTGCTTTCTTTTGCTCATCACATAAGTGCTAAATTGTTGTTCTGACCCAAGATAGCTGAGAAGAAAGAAAGAAGCCTTTGTTTTTCACTAAACCGTCACGTTCATGGACTTAACAGCATGTCTTACCAATCTGTGTGCAATTCAGTCTGCATGCCATCATTTGATTGTGGAGTCACAGTGTCATAAGTGTTTTATTTATGTAATCAAAAAAATGGCCATGGCCTCAGACTGAACTAATTTTGACAAACTGACACTTATTTGAGAAACTGGACTAGAAAAAATAAGCATCTTGTTATTTATGTGCAAACAGATTCCTGTTACAGGGTGATTATCTTCCCTCTTAGTACTTTATACTAGATTGTGTTCCTCACAACACTTAAACTCCCACATGTGTGGTATTTATGCACACACATATGCACCCACATTTAAATGCAGTGTAGCCTGTATTAGTTATTTTGTGTTTGACTGTCGCAAAATGTTAATAATTAAAATAAAAAGAATGCATATATTTCCAGTGTCTTGAAATGATCTGTTCATTTATCATCACAGTCCTGTTTCTTCTTTCTGACATGAAATGCACAGTATTTCCAAGTTTTGAAGCCCTCAGCTGCCAGATCTGCCATTATTACCAGATGAAAGCTCAGGGGGGTGCAGTGCACCAGTGCAATCTGGGATATTGTTTAAATACCGTAAAAAAGCCCAGCTCATTTACTCAGTCAGAGTGCTGTGCAGGGAAAAATGGAGAAGTAATCCTACAGTAGCAGGTGGTGCCACTTTCATATCAGTTTAAAACAAAATTGTGTGGATGTTTTTCAATTCGCACTATTTTAATCTCTAAATAAGACGATTGGTAGCCTGTTGGCAAGAAAATAGGTCTCGGATTTTTATTCAAAGGTGAGCGATGGATGATGGCTGGAATTTTTGGCAGGAGGCGAGCCATGGGCTTTCAGAGAGTGCTGTCAGGGGAAGCTTTTTCCGAATTACCTGCTGGGCCTGAGCACTTTTATGCTGTTGTTGTGACAGGTAGATTTATATGGCTTGAAATTTGTACAAATCAGTTGTCATTCACTGCAAGCTGTCAATGTGTCAAGCTGTCAGGCCCGCTGTGAGGGGTTGCCTGAGGGGGTGCACGCGGGGGCAACCGCGGAGAAAGAAAATGAGTTCAAACAGACCTGAAACGGAGCTCAATTCTCTGGGTTTTCTGCCCCTGTAGAGCTGGCATTGATTTTTCTTGATGTTGAGCAACAGCACACCAAAATGACATCATGTTCGCAATCTAGAGTCACAGCTTATTGTCTTTTAAATGGCAGAAAATCATTCGGAAAACGAACGGCGTGTGTATTTTTGAACCTCGCATGTTTAGCAGCATCCTGTCCGTGTCACTTTTTCCGGCCCGCTTATTTTTAACAGGAAAGCATGCTGTTGCATTGATGGGTGCGATTGTCCCCCTCCATTCAGCGGACACAGCATGACACAAAGTTTGTGTGTCCCTCTGTAAGGCTAGGAGAAATGGGAAACCTTCTGAGAGATGTGCTAAAACAATGACAGAATACTGACTGATACTCTCCATAATGAGAGCATGGCGAAGATCTGTTCAGTCTACCTCACTGCTGTGACAGGATTATTTCATGTATTTATCTCTTGAAAACAAAATAAAGCAAGCAAAACATCACTTGTCATGCAAATTGTTATTGTTTAATATGGCAGGATGACAATTTATCAATATTTGCAATTCGGATTAAGATCAAACAACAAGAAGTGTCATAGTTTGATCAATGCAACTGCATGAAATCCAACACTGTCACTGGAACAGTTGAAGTATTGAGTGGTATAGTATTCTTGTTTTCATAGACTTCATTATACTAGCTCAGGATTACTGTATAAATAATCCGTAATACATTTTTTTTTGGATGACTTAATTGATGATTACCAAGGTTTTTGTGAGTGTAAGAGCCCTTTCTGAGTACATAGATCTATACATTTCAGGTTTATGACATGTCTGCTATGAGTTGTGCTCTGCAAACAGCATATGCAATACATGTATTCTGAGGAGCAGCAGAGAGCCTGATGGCTTCCTCTGTGCCACTATGCTGTTAAAATTACTTTGCAAACAAGTTTGAAACTTTGACAGAATGCGTTTGGTGATTGATGGATCTATACACTATGGTAACTGTTCTCTGTTGTGTTCAAATCAACAGCTACGGGTCTGGTTTAATTGCTGTTATATATCTCCCCGCCATTATGATAACAAACCTCTGACAATATAAGGGAGGAGACCATAAAAATATACATCTTTGAATAAATTACCCAGCATCAATGGATATATTTCCAACTTTGTACAAATGTGATTCATTTCTGGCTGTAGGGATAGCTCTAATCTTTGATTAATATTTTCACCAAGGTCTATTCTGGTTTTATCCAAATCCATTACAAAGAAAATATGATAAAATCTGTTTTTCAGGTGTACAAGCACAAGAGGTATGGTCCTTGTCCATTTGAAAAACAGTGATTGTTCTGTTACTGGTGAACCACTTCAGGAGATGCTCGATTTATTAAAATAAAAAGGCCCATAAAAAAGTATCTTGTTGACATAATTAGTGAACTATTTATATGTTTATCAATGTCCTTTGATTCAGTTGTTTAAAATTGCAGTGAAAATAGAGTATGTGTATTTCACTTCTAAGGCAGTTTTAGTTACCGCTCCGATACTTGCTTATACCTTTATACTTAAAGGTAAATGGTAATATCTGCTCTTTGCATCTAAGAAGCATTATTCAAAGAGCTGGTCTCCAGAAATTGTCCATCACATGAAAAATGGCATGACTGACATGAACCACTCGTGTAGGAACAATAAACAAAATTGATACACGATGGATAACCATTTGGATACATGCTAATGTGTTTCAAGGTCTGATATGGTAAGAACCTCTGTTTCAAAAATATTGTGTATTAAATAACTTTGTGGTATAATCCTCTCATTTTAAAACTGACTCGCATACCTGTTAAATGAACAATTAGCACATTAGCAATTGGTATTTCTATTTTAAACTGTCAGTAGACTTGAATGTACTATAGTGCATATGCTGAGTGTTATGGGATCTGGTTTTATTGGATTTAGGTATCATCTAAAATCATAGAAAAGAATCAAATGGTCCTGGTCATATTGATTGCTTTGTAGTCACATGTGAACTAGAAGCAGATGGAAGGTGGGAGGAAAATTAAGGGTCTATCCATTATCCTTGATGAGGGATTCCTGACATCATAAAGAACTGAATTGATTGCATGAGCCAGATTAACACATCCCTTTGGGGGGATTTGAAGAAGTGAAAACCACCAAGACAATCAACTTTGGCAATGATGGCTATATTTTTACTCATATTCTTACTTCATCATATTGGCTGGTTTAATATAACTTCATGTTCTCAGGTGTTCCAATCGCTGTGATTCAGAAGCAGGGGATGCTCTGGCTCATTCCCCCCACACACAGTTCTGTAAGATTCTTGTAAATTCAACTAAACAAAGTAAAACATTCATAATGATTTCAGTTTTTACCAGACCTGTTGGCTGGAACAGAAGGGCGCCAGAGGAAGTGAGCAGTGTAGAAGGGCGTGGACTGAATTCTATTTGCGAAATTGCTCATTTGCAAGAAGAGGCCTCTTTTTCTTGCATACTTCATGGGTAAAATACAGCCACCTGGCCACCCTCCAGATTTTCTGCTCTCCACACATCTGGATTGTGTAGCCATGCTTTAATTAGTCATATGATTTTTTTTTGGAACCTGTTCTCCTGATCCATCATCTCCCTGAAAACGTGTCCTGGGACCCAGAGTGGGAAGGTGACACTTGAGCAACAGTCACTACCAAAAGGTAAAATATTAATCAAAGATTTCCATACAGCCATTACCAGCTGGCATCCACGGCCTCTAAGCCTTTGAGCTAAGAAGTCTACAGAGAGGCACATGGCACAGCTGAGTTTGTCTTGTAAAAGCGCAGCTGTCCAAAACATGACAGCTACAGCATTAGCAAGGCCATTAAGAGGTGTAGAACATTTCCAGGGAAATGATTTGAAAAATGACAATGCTGGCTCCAGTGCAATATTAATTATAACCCTGCATCCATGGCAAATAAGGTAAAACTGTAAACGGGGAAGACAAAATCGTGGCCTTGTTTCCTTTCTCCTCTTTGATCAAACATTTAGTGTTTGATTTAAATGCTTCTCCATCTAAAGCCAGTATATCCCGCATTTCCTTTAAATCTCATTGCCCTGCCAAAGTCACTTAGATTTAGGGGTGCAAACGTATTTGCATATGCATGCTCACATGTGTCTGTGTGCTTGTGTGTGAGAGACAGAGAGCGAGCATTGGTGCAAGTCTGTACAATGCTTTCAAAGCTGTCTCTAGAGGACCTTCTACATGCATGATCTCTTGGGGAACCTTCCCATGGAATTAAATAGCTTATGGTTTCCCCTGTAGATGTGGCACATACAGTTAGGCACTGGTATTTAGGAAGATTTTGTCTTGAACAAGGGATGTTTCAGGTGACCCCTCTGAACTCTGTAGTTCTCACTGAGGTGATTGTTAGGACCAGACCCTTTGTCATGGCTGAGCTAAACATGGCCTTTCCTTGTCAAACATTAAGTGTTCTCAGTGCAGAGACATTAAAAGCACAGTATTGGTTTGCAAATTACAACCATTATGCTGTTTTCAGCCTCCATTCAACTGCAAATTCCTGTTAAATGTTAAGAACTTATTTGCACAGATTACACAAATCACTGTGCCTCAAAGGTAAAATGGGCTGTCTTAGACAGCTTTCCCATTTCATATCACTTTTAGAATGAAAAGTTACTTTCCTCTGCAGAGCTTTGGAGTTCTTTTGTTGATGGATGAACCTTTCGCAAAATGTACATTAGCCATACACTGTAAATGAATGAATGAATGAATTGTAGAGAAGTAGTTTCTTCAAAGGCTTTGAATTTATTTGGAGTATATGTAAGATGTAGTCCCTGGATGAACTGCATCATTTGATGCAAAAAAGTGGAAAAAACTTTGAACTACTTATGACAAGCAAGAAAACAATTTGTAAATTCATACAAGCTGCTTTCTTAGAATTGCTTGCTTAAAATAATAAAATCACGAAGAATGCATGTGACACTTATTAGAAGAATGTTCTGCATATAACATAATTATGCATGTTGTTTTCTTAGAACCAGACTGACCTCTTTAAATTGGAGATGCTGGGATCCCTGCTATATGTAAAGCAGTTTATTAGTTTGGAAGACAGAAAATCTGTGAAGACTGACATCACCACATTGTGTAAAATATTGTCTTGGTACTCCAGATGTACAAATATATAACATATTTTATATATGTTTTGGGAACAAAAATAACATTTAGGTAACTATGAAAAGATAAGTAAATCAACTAATATTTGCATTGAAAGAAAATTGACAACAACCACAATAAGAATGATATGTTGTAAAATTATATGTGTAAAACTCACATTTTGAACTATCAACTCTTTTTTAAGCTTGTTTTTGAAGTTAACGTTTTATAGTAACCCTATTTATCTTGATACAGAAATCAAACAGGAAGCATTCATGCGCAGTATAAGGTGTAGGACCTTAAAGGGATGTAGCAGACTTTTAATTATATGATATGTCCTCTATCAGTATATCGTATCAGTATCCCTTCTGTCAATATCTATTGATCTCATGGCAGGCAAACATTCCTCTTACATTTGCCCAGGCATGTGAGCAAAAGCTGGGAGCCAAATAAAAAGTGCCTGTCAGGTTTAATTGCTGAAAACTGTTCACTTCTGCTGGCCATAAAATTGACTTATTAAGGTGCTATGAAAGACATGCCGTTTTCTTATAAATTTCCGCCATAAAGCTGTTCCCATACTTCTCTAGGGGGCTGTGAAGGTGGGGGAGCAGGGGTCAGGCTTGGGCTAGCCTTTCAGCAGGGGGATGTGGGGGAGGTGTTATTCCCTGTG
Source organism: Albula goreensis (assembly GCA_022829145.1). Lineage (NCBI taxonomy): Eukaryota > Metazoa > Chordata > Actinopteri > Albuliformes > Albulidae > Albula > Albula goreensis. The sequence continues at coordinate 12,454,688 of CM040759.1, forward strand.
TCTCTGTCTGCGGAGCGAGGAGAGGTGTAAGGTGTAACATTACTGCCCCATTCCCAAGATGACCCATACTACAGAGACCGGCAAACCTGGAGTGGTATCCGTCATTCCCTACCAGACAACAACTTGATATGCAGCCTGTTTTCCCCAATAGAATGCAAGTCTTTATGCAATACTGCTTTTTTTTTCTACTGCAGCTGCTGCTTTCAACACAATATTGCTCCTCTACCATTCTCAATTCCTGAAGTTAACAAATAAAGTTATCTCTTTACAACAGAGATTGTTATTTTGTACACAGAGGTGTTTATAGTGGACAGGTGAACAAGCACAGATAATAGTATGACATACACCTTTATGGACGCAACTCAGAAAACATGAGTGAGGGAGTTCTACTCATTTTGCTAGATTTAGTTTTAATAGCCATTTTTAGTTGGTTTTGTAACTATGAGCATCTGCAATTTAATATGAAATTAATGTGCAGTCCTACCTGTAAATCAGGCATGTAAACCAGAATTCAGACACACTGACTAATTACAATCAAAGGGGCTAAAATCTGTAATGGTCTCCTCTGCTCCAGATTGTTACATTAATTGGTCATAAATAAACTCTTGCTGTTATTGTGTGACTTGTAAATAGCCGGATGCATCAATTAGGCAGAAATACACCAGCACCACACACGTGAAGAATGTTAGTGAGCCACTGACATATGGATATGATCTCTGTTTCTCCAACCAGATTTGGTTTCGGCAGAGTGCGTGAGAAGGGAAGATAAATTTTGCCCACGTAATATTATAGCGTCTCATAAATAAAGAGTTACCCCCTTGGTGCTTACAGTTTTCATTAAAGTGGCCTGAGCTTCGTTATTGACACCATAGGTTGCCTATGCAGAGAGACACAGTAAAATTTATCAGTGCACTTTCCTCACCTAATAAATCATCGAAACAGGGAACCATATGGCAGATAAGACCTTGAAAACGGGGCTTCAGCATGTGAAGAGTCAAGTCGCTGAAAACTTGACTGATTACAGACTGTTTTTCCCCCCTTTTCTCTCTTAGAATATCTTACAGTTATTTTACACGCCATTTTCTTGTTCACCTTATCACCTTTTTGTCACTTGTTTTGGGAAAAAAGGTGGAAAAGAAGCAATTCTGGTGTATAAGGACTTGGAGTAGATAAGGCATTTTTTATAGTTGTGTGCTGGATACAAAGAGGGCTGGGGAGGTGCAGGGGCTGATGGGAAGGGATGATATATGTAGCGGCTCTGTCCCGGCTCTCCTCTGGCCCTCTGTCATTAATCATGGCCATTAGCTTCTCTCACTGCTGCCTTGTCTGCACCAGGCCATCAAAAGGCTTCCTTTTCTCTCATATCACACACTGCAAAGGCCTAATACCTTCACCTCATTGCCAGTGGCATTTTTGTTCTCCAGAAAAGACAGGGATTTAAACTTAAACATAGATATATTAGCATTTATTTTGAGTAAGGAAATATTTATCTAATGTTGATATGAGTTCCTTTTTCACCCTTTTTGCATCTACTAGACATTTATAGCATGGGATAATAATTGTGTGTGTGTGTGTGTGTGTGTGTGTGTGTGTGTGTGTGTGTGTGTGTGTGTGTGTGTGTGTGTGTGTGTGTGTGTGTGTGTGTGTGCGCCCCTGCATGGCTTGCAAGTGTATCCGATCAATTATCAATCCAATGATATACATATGTGTGCGGGTAAAATGAGAATGACCAACTGCTGATGTCATTGCTATTTCGTTCATGTATAGTTATTGAGTTGGATAGTTGTCTGACATACAGTTCTAACGAGACATCCCTACTGTAGGAAATGCAGCGCTGAAACAAGTTTTCATGATAAAAGAACATAGCAAAAGACATCCCATCATCTCTCATCACATTTAAATGCCCTACATTTAATTAATGGAAGATGTCCTTTCTGTGACCTATTTCCATTCCTTATAGCACTCTTGTACTGTAAGAATTTGTTATGACGATGTAACAAGAAGAATGAAACACATTTTGTATGTTTCGAATGAGATTTCTTTTTAGCCGGTGTTCTTTTGTTTCTCCATCCACATATTTGTATCATTACTTCTTTGTATCTGATAGAATGGTGGCCTGGGAAAGGGACGTACTGTGACCAAGATATTGATCTCTTGGCTTTGCTTTTTGAATAACTTTGCTATTATTTTTTCTTTCTTGAAAAGACATATGTTTTTATCCCTGAATGGATGTTGTCTGCAAAATAGTTACCTTGTCTCCATTAATGAGAATAAACAACTGGTCACTGTGGTGACCATCGACAGTAATAAAGATATATAGAAGGTACTGACTCAGGGACTCTCATTCCCACACTCAAACTCAAACTGACATTTATACTAAAGCCCAATGATTTCAGATCTCACTCACCACTTACAAATAATGTATTTGTTGACGTAATGTTTTCTAAATACAACAACCTTGATAGGTGAATTGAAGTAACAATGTAATTCCTTATAATTATGAATATATGCTTCCAAAAAGGAGGGTTTAGTTATAGCATCCCTGGTAGTGTGCTATAACCAAAACAATAGGGAAATAGACTGAGCTTGATTTTACATTCATTCATTATTGCAACATATATTCTTTGATATAGAGGGTAAAAAAAGTCACAAAATATTCATGCTCATTGTATTTGCATGTTGCTACGATTTGATTTTCTTGGATGCACATTAAACTGTACATGTTGCACATTTCCCTGTCTTTCCAAGTTACCACACTCTCCAACCATTTTAAAGAAAGCATTTGCATCATCTAAATGTTACCCTTAAAGGAAAGGGTTTCTGCTACCTCGCAAATGTTCTCTGTTATGAAAATCTGATCTTACAAAATGCAATCTAGAGATTTAGAGCAGCGAGATCAGCGTTCATCTCCATTACCCAAAGTGATTCCTGTTAGCTGAACAGCTACCTGGATGGCGACCGAATTTGACAACGTAATTTACATCTTTGTGCTAGACTGTGGGAGGCAGCCAAACTAATTTGTGCTGGATTAAGCTGTTTGTCTATGCTTCAAACTAAGCATGCAATCTATCAGGCTACAATTTCAAATATCACTTTCCCTCTTGCCCTTGAGAGATGCAATTGATCTGGAATATAGAGAACCAAATTGCTGCAACAGCTTCATAGAACCAACAATTACTGAATCATACAGATGTCAGTAATTCTGTAAAGCAGATATAAATGTAACAGAAGCATCTGACATGTACATGCAGGGTGAATTTATGAGCGCATTTGTGGGGAAGGGCTGATGTGACAGTCCTGTAGCACTACTCCTTTGTTTCAGCTCCATGAAGGACCAGATCAATTGGAGGCCTCGGTTTACAGTAACTTCATGGCAACATGAAAAATGAATGTGTTTCACAGGAACAATTTCAGCCATTATGGAAATATAGGTGTTTCATTTAAGTGTTTTCTTTTCGATCATCTAGGATCATCGTGTTTCCTGATTCCTACAGTCAGAGTGCATCTATTGAAATACTTCTGATAAGGAAAACGGTATGTATATGAAAATTAGAAGCTTAGAGAAGACTTTATTCAAATGCACAGTCACATACACATAAATCAGCACCATGGAGCATATGATTTACATTTTTAAATATGTCTTTCAAATCAGTTTCTTTTTCATTCTTTTTCCCCTCAGTTGAAGATTTTTGGAGGCCTTAATACATTATCTGCTCTTTAATGAGCTTATGGATACATATAATTAATTGGTCACAAATTTGAATTTTCCCTACTGCTTATATAATAATAAAAATATTGGCCCACATGTCATAGTATTTCATGTAATATTTACGACCCTTTACTACCTAAGAGTCTTGCTCTCGCCTCTCTCTATTTGATATGTGTCCACCAAAGTTTTTGTGTACTTCTTTTTAATATCCATTATGTATGCCAAAAAGTAATATTGAAACCTGCTGAATTGCAGGAACTTTGTGGACTTTGTTTAAATCCTTTCTGAAGCATGATCAGAGCTAGTAGCTAGCTAGTAGGATTCAAACTGTGACTTTGGCCTATTCAAGGTAGCTGCCTTCTTTCGACCAATTTGATACTTTCTTGAAATATTTCCAGCTAACAAGCAAGCTAAGCAACAGAGCTCAATATCATTTTTCTGCTGATGAAGACTGCTTGTTTGTTAGGTAGGTGGTATTATTGTCAGAACATTGCTAATTAATCCCTAATCTTGATACCTCTTAAAATCAACAGTCTTAAAGTTATCTTGATCATTTATGTAGATAGCAACCTCAGGGAAACACTATTAAAAGTACCACACAGAAATGTTACACTTGAAAAATTAAAATCTGCTCAAGCTATTATCATATATCTTCATCTATGTCATTAATAACTAATTTGAGGTAGTTAGCTATGTGTACCTGACATATTTGAGGTACTATTTAAACCAATACCAGCATGCAGCCTGAAATGTATATATATTAAATAACCTACATTGTAGGCAAGACAGTGACAGAAAGTAGCAAACTAGATACGGAAATAGGTGTATGTAAGGAAAAAGTAGAAATGGGGTAGAATGAAACACTGAATTGAGCTATTTTTAAAATTATTTGGTATCTGTGTGTTAAATTGTGTGTATTTGTTTTAAGGGGGCAACTTCTATTTTCTATTTATAATTAAATAATTTAAGGTGCAATTCATCAGGGCATTGCAACTGGATAGAAGCCACTGAGGACTGGAGAGACAGAAACAGAGACTCTCACTTTGCTTGGTGTTGAGCCTCTAGTACAGTAAATGGCTGAAATCTGTGTTACTGCGCCCTGTTCAGTGGAGTAATAAGCCATAAATTAAATGCTCCTTTCTCTGTGGACCAGTCACAGCAAAGTAAAACCAATAAACACTATTTCCCACAAATGCACTTCTCTAAAATACAATTTCTTGTGTTATATTGTCTTATATCTACATTTGCACAAATCCACTATTTCAGATACCTGTAGGGATACATACATTAGCCTGCTGCGATTTCCTTTTTATATCACATTTTAAATCATTGCTTTATCTATCTATTTAGTGAAGCAATAATCACATATAAAACAAATGAGCGCTTGCCCTCCTGCAGCATTTAAAGCTCTAAGTTATGGTATTCTTTCTTTAACAACTGCCACAACACTTAATAAGTAGGATATCCTTCCCTGTATTTCAAGCATTCCATTTTCACATTATCATCTCATTGTCTCCCATACTGCTTCATCCTTCCTGTGAGTTGCCAACTAATCAGCAGTCCCCACTCTTGTTCCTTAAGCCTTATGTCGGGGTGTAATTAAATGAGCATTAAGTCCCCTCTTTCTTTTTTCCTGCCATCAAAGCCTGAAAGCTCTAATATTACAATAATAAGTGTGAACTGAAATGTGAATGGCATTTATATCCACTCACAGGCTCTAAATGTTTGATTTGCATAACTAGTTAAAATGATATTGGAGCAGCATATTGATTTAATTCCATCTCAGAATACTGTTAATTAATAACGTTATAAATGTGTCATCCCTTTATTATGTGCTGTGGATTGGTGATGATGGCTGTATTAGCGTGTTTTCAGTGATGTGCTGGTATTATGATGGAGAGGGGAAATGCTCTGATGAGGTAGATGGAGCTCTCTAATTGTGCGGTGATCAGGTCTCCAGTGACAAGTCATTAGTGGATGAGCTTGATGTCACTCCTTGAACGCAAAAGTACAGGGGCATTATAATGTTAAAATAATACACATACTCTGTATTTTCCTCTCACCTGACAACTGAATAAAATTTTCTTTTTTAACTTTTTTATTCCAACCTTACCTGTCAAGGATTAAACTGGTTAAATTGTGCTCTGTATTCATATTTGCCCTTGTCTCACTTCACTTTCTACTGTATTTTCTTGGTGTGAAAGTATTTGTATTAAGTGCCTTAAATGTAGCTACAGCCCTTACCATAGCATAAATTAGGCCCGATATTTTGAATATTGTAATTCAATGAAAATGGCTCTTCTGTAATCTGACTACATTTGGTGGTTTTGCTACATCTTTCCATTTTGTTTTTGCTACACCACCACCACCACCCCCCCAAACCCCACCTTCAAACAAATAAAAAAATAATAAATAAATAAAATAAAGCTGCCCAGTAAGATGACAAGCAGGATCACTGTAGCTCTCCCCCCGATCAGATTTGGGTTTCAGCAAAGGTTTACAGTTCCAGCTTAATTGTAGCACAGGCTCAAGGTTACCTTTAGCAAAATATGTATGCAAAATAAAGTGCTACTACTTTAATGCTCTCACTCCATATGCCCAGTTATGCCAACATGATAGGGCTGCTGGCTGCATTAACTTAATATTCTTCCTCTCAACTGCCTTTGTCCTTTTGGCCTTTCTGTTTTACTGCCAAATTAGGTACCAGTAATTGCCAATTATGTTGATTTTTTTATGATATGGCTCTACTAAGAACTGGACGGAAACAGAACATATTTCATTTAAGCCACAGATGGCTGTAGATGCTCAGACCTTTAATGACATAACAATGAGCCAACTAAAGCACAGTTAAAGGGAGAAACTAGGCACATGACATGTGGGGACAGAGGTTGCTGGCATGACAAGAAATAAGAAGTATACAGGAGTTGTGTAGAAGAAACAAAGCAGACATAGGTCTTTTTGGGTTTCTACTTTAATTGACCATCATTGTTCTCTTCAGTACAGTGCAAGAATTTTTCTTGTGCTAAGTCTTCATGTTGCTATGGGTGTGATTGCAAATAAGACCTTTCTTCCCACCAAAATGAAAAAAGTAGAGACCCCACCCTGAGGGAACTAGAACAGGGATACAGTAAGTGGTTTTGTCCCCTCCTTTTTTACAGGCTTCATTTTCAGGGTTTGTAAATGGCATGGGCTGGGGAACCTTGCCTAATCCCTCAGCTGACACGATCCTTGTCTGCGTCTGAAACTTACAGACTGAAGCTTTTAAATGGAAAACATTCTGCTGTTATGGAGTGTGCCAAGGTTCTGTTCATTGTGGCTGAATGTTCCTGGAGCTGGAGTTAATAATGCAAAATAACAGTCAGAGCCACCACTCGGCCAGTTAAAGCAGTAAATTGTACATTTGCCAGGAGCAATTACCAGAGCAGAAACAACTGATCTGTGTATAAACAATCATTGCCACTCAGTGTTGATACAATATTGCCTGAATCACTGATTTCATAACCCCCTGTTGTGAGGGTAAGACAAAACAAAGACAGTGGCAAAATCTTCATATCTATAAATAATATCAGCCCTATGCATATTCACAAAATAATCATAAAGTGGGTAATAGTGAACAAAAAATAATGGCATGATATTAATGACATTTACATGCTAGGTGGGTCTACTGATACTGCGTTTATAGACAGGCATTATGACTATTCATTTGGATAAATATTGATAGACAATGTATATTCCAATTGCCATGAGCATTCCTTTTCCAAACATTTTTCCAGTGTTACATTTATATAGTGCAGCTACTTCGGAGGCATGAAGTAAAAAAAAAAAAAAATCCATAAATTCTAAAAAAGACATGTTTCTCAATTAGTTAACAGCATATTCTCTGTTTTGACATAAACACCTGTCATACTCTTTTTTTGTGAGATTAAAATTATTCTCATGCAATTTGTTGATAATAAGCTTACCCCCAAATATGGAACACAGCATGGTAAAAACCCTTGAATAACAATTACACACACAGCCTCATTTGCTTTTCCAATAAAGGAGCTTGCACGGCTTTAATTTGTGGGAAAGGCTGTGTAAAATAAGGGACTGCAGACCATATGAATGCAAATTATCGATTGGTAAATTTCACCTTTTCTATCTCTATAGCGTGGTTCACATGTATCTGTGACAAAACATAGAATGTTAATGGGATCTGCATGCTGGTAGCTTACAAGCTGCTCCTACCTAGAATGTCCTTCTCTGGCTTTTTAAGTGCTCTGTCTCATTCATAAACACACTAAATCGCTGTTTTCATTTTATAGTGTTTCTTTTTTTTTGCTTTGAAGACCAGCATAACATTTGGCAGGGAAACAAATAAAAGCAATAAAACAAAAAATGAAAGAAAAAATCTATTGTGCTCATAACAATGGAATGAATGTGGTTCATTTGGTGTACATGGTTTCAAGAGGCTAAAGCAAAACATTGTGTCAAAATAAAACAGCCATGTAAAATTTGTACTTTGCAATGCTATTCAGAATATTGCCTGTTAATCTTGTATTGTGTGATATAAAATGGAATTTCTATATATTTAGCCTTAAACATGCTTCACTAAATCAGATATGAATTCCTTATATAGCACACAAGAGGGGTTTAGCTCATTTTAATGTCATACAAGATATAAGACGTGGCATTCTTAATGTTTTAGAAAGTGGAGAGTGTCGGGATTTAATAAGGTAGCCTTCATTTCAGAGTACTTTATGGAAGTAATATATTTGAACATGCCTCTTACATTAATAAAAGGAGAGAATTTCAGCGAAGTGTTGCACTATACTTGGAGGCATTGTATTTGCGTGTCCCTTTTAAATGTGAACATTCTATATGGTTAAGAGCAGGGAAATGTGCTTGACTTAGTATTTCACTTGTGATACATTTTTTCACAAATGTTAATGACCAAACATGTGCACAAAGCAGGTTTTGGTTATAAAAATATTAATTTATGTAGTTCTTTTTTTCATATGCAGGTTATTACTGAGGCTTACGCTGTTTGTGAACTGTACCTATTAAAATGAATTAAAATAGCCATGTTGTGGATGCTGTGGAAAGAGGGTATTTTGGATCAAATGTGTGAGTTCTAATTGAAGGACTCCCAGCGAGCAATTTATCTAAATGAGCCCAATTCATTATTTTAGTTCTCCCCTATCCTTAACTTTAGAGCCTTATTGGGCAGATATCTCTGTAAACACAGCAAATAGGTGGCCCAACAGAAAGAAGGTGAAAGCACTCGATACTCCTTTTCTTCCTCTCAGCAATACAAAGCAGTGCATAATGTGCAATCTGATAAGTGTTCTGTTGCACGCCAGCCCCATCCTATATATCACAGCCCAGCTCAGCTGTGGTTTGGGAGAAGTGAACTCTGGGATTGGTCTGGCTGAAGTTGATTAATAGGCCTGCGAGGGTGAAAGACTCCAGGGCCAAGCTGTAGGTCCATCCTAGTGGCATCTGACGTTGATTGGCTTTGTCCTGTGCGGCTGCGCTGGAGGAGCGGACATTAAGATTAAGTGATGCTGTCGTGTCGAGGAGCGCTGCACTGCATCATTCGGCGAAGAGACAGCTGCGGTGGTTAATCCTTCATCACCAGGGGAGAGCTGCCAGCACAAAGATATACAGCCAAAGATAACCCTCCATAACTTCTGCTAAAGATCAGGAAACTTTGAATTCACATCCATCTGCTCAATTCTCACTAAAAAAAAGAGCAATAGGTAGATATAGGATAAAGAAAAAGAGGAGGGTGGGATGAATCCAAGAATGAAAAAAACCCCTTGTGTGCAAAGATAACCTAACTCCTATCTTTTTTCTCTCTTTTAAAGGTCGTTTAAATTAAAGGTTGTTTCTAAGCTTGTGTCTTTCCGAGAATGGGACATTTCTGTTGGGACATTTTGGTAAATCTGGAAAAAATTGCTAAAAATATATGGGGCTATATATTCATCTTACTGATCCAAAATTTTTCAAAATAAATATTGCACCACTACTAGTGTTTAGCAGATGTTGATTTAATTGCATACCTCTTGTGAAAACACACAAAAAGGTATATGTGTTGTGAATCATACCAGCAGTATAATTATAAATATCATTGCACACATTGGAGTATTATTGGAAATACAGTGCCTTCTGCAGTGTTTTATGTTAGATGAAGGAAATGGATAAATAAGGTTATGAAATCAATGTAAAACTAATGTTTTTAGTCATAAAATGCTGCCCAGTTTTTCCTCAATAAATGGTAACATAAGAGAATTTCTGTCTTTATGCCTTTGCTGGGTTATGGCTGCCTTTAACACCTCTGTGCATCTAGGGAAAAAGTACTGTGTTACAGTAATTAGAGGCAGAATTAAAATCAATGTGTGCCCAATTGCTCTATGGAAAAATGCATTATTAGGAAACACTAATGTGAAAGGCCTTATGTGCTTCTAGCTAATTGTCATATTTAATATGCTTGCTCATTTGTATTATTCTGTAAAACAGACCCTTTTTTACATTTATGTTCTTTAAGGATGCCTGGAATCTGTGGGGAAAAATCCCGTGTGTGTAGCTGGGTTGAATGAGATTTTTTTTTAAAATTCGCCTATCAGTAGTGTCAGCATATTTTAGACTGCAAGGCTTTGCATGTTTGCAGCTGGTTTGATGCTGCTGTCAGACCGTGATTGATGACTATCATCATTTAAAGTGTAAAAGAAAACGTCTCTGTGAAAGGAGACATGATGAACTGCCGTCTGCTGGCCTGAACAGACACGGTCACTGTTTTCTCTCTTTCCCCCTTTTTTCTCTCTCTTTCCACTGTCCTTGCCAGAGTCGAGAGAAGTCATCAGAAGGCTTCTTTGCCCAGCCTCTAGCCTTCGAATATCACTTTGATAGTTGTCAGATCGTATAAAATGTCAGAATTCGCATGGACCGTGTGAGGAGATATATTTAGTAGAGCTGCCGCATACCTACACAGTACCTCTGACAGTGACATATTAGTTATGCTGTCTTTTGCAATCTGATATCTTTAAATTTGCCACCTTGTTAAGTTTTGATTAATGTGATTCCATTTCACCAAAGTAATTGGCTTGGCCTGTTGTAGAAAATAATCAGCCTTTCTACGGAACAAATGCTAGAACATGCTAATGAGGGAGTGAGTTCGTTAAATTGATGGCGCGGAGTGACAGTTATTAATGATTGTTATGATAAACAGACGAGTGCGAATCAGGATGAGTCGGGCAAAAGTGACAGTTTAAAAATAACGTATATTGGGAAGTACTAACGAAGTAATATACTGTTAGGAAAACAATCATGCAAGTTGTCAAGGGAAGAAGTGTAATTATGCAGCCGCATTCCCTGCCTGGAAGGAGTAGAACCTGGCCTGTAATGGATGGATTTATGTTGGCAAGGGGGCAAAGAGGAGTATGCTGTGACAGAAGAGAGCGGATTGATAAATTAATTGGGTCTTTTTTGGGGACATAAAGGAAAGCAGAACTGCATATGCTTTGGCTTGTTACTTTGAAAAGTTGAGTGACCCTGAAAGTTAAAAGCTTATGCTGAATTTTTTTGTGCTGTGTTTTCCCTTTACTGGTCGGTGTTTCAGTGCTTGTATATTTAGGTTGTTGTTATTTCCTTGAAATGCAAAATTTAAAAAAAAAAAAAAGTATCACATGACATCCCTATAAAAGCCCAATCATACTTTCTACCTCTGTAGGTATGGGGATTTATAGGAAGTTACTCCCAGTACTGTTGTTTTTGATGCACATTTTTAACTGTAATTTCTTTTAGCCCAGTTAGTGTAAAATGACTTTGTTCCCATCAAGAGTACAGGGAGTAATCCCAAATCAATTGTGTCCTGTTTTGGCAAAAAGACAATAGGTCCTGCAATTGTATTCATTTGAAAATCTTGAGCAGCATTGAAATAGAACATTCCCATACATATAAGCAGTATTGTATTCTCTTTATTCCCTTCTTCACCCTGTCCTGGGACATTTCACTGTTAAACTTTTAACTATGTTGTCTTAAATCAGTTATGAAGACAATATCTCAAATTCTTTCTTCTGTAGTTCTTGAACTTTCATCTCAAGTGCACCTCTCTTGCAGACAGATTTGGAATGTGACGATCAGATGACTTTGCTGACCTTTGGGTGAACTTTGTCTGGTGTTGATTTAAGAGTCAAAGAGATCAAAGTTTCTGTAACCCAATCGCCAGATCCATATCAGTGAGATGTTGCAGTAAAGTGGCTGGACTTATCCAGCTGCAGAATAAAATGTCCTGATTTGCATATGAAGGACATAATTTTAATAATGGAATCATCACTGTATAGTAATGCATTTTGTGGGAGGCATTGTTGTGATCAAGATAACAGCTAGATTCATTTTATATACCACAGCTTTTATCATGTTAAGTGTGTGTTAGCTGGAGTGCCTTTGCAGGACGGATCAAATACTGAAATATTTAACAGCATTTATAATAATATAATATGTTGACTAAAAGCATTTAGGAAGTTGTGCTCTCCTCCAGAATGTTTAAAGCCTAAGAATATTCTCATACTGCAGTGATTTTATAGTCAGTGTCAAAACTGAAATATTATGTATTGGCTTGTGCAAAGCAGTTGTTCCCAACGTTGCAATAACTCATACAATATAGCTTTTAGACAAAAGTAGAATTATTTATTTCCTCATGCACTGTTAGTATTTATCCATTTTTTACAATGACTTCTGACACCTCTTCTGTGTTAATATACTGTATTTATCATTATAGATGCTGTTTAATCACATATAGTATTCTGCCAATAGACTACATTTGGAATGAGAGTATAAATAATACAATTATTTTGTATGCTGTCTTATGATGCTTTTTGCCAAGGAAAAAACTTTTTTTTATTTATTTTGCAGTTCTTTCTGCAAAGAGCCACAATTTGTTGTTTCCTTTTGGTACTCAAGGCATTTCCATACCTTAACATTTTAGAACAAAACTGATTTTTAATCCTACCATATCTAATTTTATTTGTAGTGCCCCTTAGCTTCCATTAGCAATAAAAGATATACTTCTGGAATATGAGGAATGGTTTGTAATGTGGAATATGTATGCATAGCTATAATCACATGGAATACCGGGTGATTTTATTCAAAAATAATTCTGCCCACTTCTTCGTTAAAATTGAATTCATCAATGATGTTGTATAGCTAGCAGGTGATGTCCCAAATTTTATCATAGCGTAATTACTACATGTAACTGACATTGTACCTTGGCTGTACTGACATTGGCTGCAGAATCCTCTTTCGTGAACAAAACCAATAATAATTTACAATAAATGACACTGGCTGGGTGGAACCGCAGTGAGTTGTGTTTGTGATAATATGATATGTCTGATGCTAAAGGGAAGTTCACACGACTGTAGTTAATGCTTTTGTAAGAGTAGCCTTGAATGTCAAGATATGTTTCTAGTCTTGCCTCTACCTGTATTTTGAGCAAGCTAGCTAGGCTATTGTAACCTACATTAATTGCACTGGCCTGTGCAATGGATGAGCCAACAACTACATTGTGATGTATGCTGTTATCATCCAAGATTCTTCACTCAAATTGAACATTGTAACCTCACTCAGGCTATGGAGGAAGCAGCCACACTCATGACTCCCATGGCTGTGCTGCTCGTAGCTAATTTGCTGCCGAGCCATAGGAAGCCTGTTTGACCTGGGAAATGGTATCAAACAAAGGTTTGTTCTTATGATATAGTAATATTTTTTTAAATATGGAAGGTAGCTCAGTGCTATTGACCAAGTGCTAATCATTTGTTAAATAGAAATTTAGTTTCATGTAACAATACAATTATGTAGTAACCACGAATAATGATTTACATTGTGTTTAGATGGTGTAACATTTCTATAAAGTTGTCATGAAAGACATATTAACATTTTTTCCAATTTCTTTTTGTCGCAGACATTATTTTCAATATTCCAGTGCAGCTAAAGGAAATGATGCATTAAATTTGGTCAGGACTGGAGACAGAGTTTCAGAACAAGGGATTTAACCAACAGCCATCTATTTTTGTATACAAAAATAAAAAACCCTACATTCAATGAGATGATGGTGGCGGTGACCAGATTCAGCTTTTGTCAATGTAATATGTTACTGTAATATGGTGAAAAGGTCAAAACTTTTGTTTGTGTTAGTACAGGTTAATAATTGTTAAGACATATAAGAGATCAGTTGCATTAATTGAAATGGTAATACAACTCATATATTTGAATGTAAGAACTGAGCTTGTTTTGTTTCCCTTAGTACTCTTACACATCGTATGAGTCGTTAAAAGCCTAATGGTGTTTCTTGGTGTCAGCATAAATGAAGGTTCCTCAGATCTTATAGTGTATAGCCACTAGTCAGGCTAATTTTGTTTTCACCTTTAAATTGGCAAGCAATTTAGATCCAAAGAAAGTAGGAGAGGTGTGTGGCATGTATAATACAACTGCTTTCTTGGTTCATTTGCTGAGAATGAAGAGGACCCAGCATATTCTGCTCTTTTCCAGGGCCAGTGTTGAGGACACCTGCTTCAAGTGGAGTGCAATGTTCACCTTCAGATCTATGTATATCCCATTGTATGTTCAGCTGTATATGTGAAGTCACTTGATATTGACCATTTCTTAGTGACTGATTTTGAGAATCAGTGTGAAAATGAAATTGTGTGTGAGCAGTGTATTTTAGGCAATCAGAGAATGATACAAGTTGTTTGGGAGTCTTGAGAGGTCGAAATAGATCATGCAAGGATTTCTAAAAATCACAGCCCTTGTACAGCATAAGTATTATTGAAAGTTCATCTCATAAAATGGTTGGCATATTTCTCATTAGTACACATGCTAAAAATGTGAAAATCATCAGTTGATTAAAATAAATTGCCATATCACTATTTTAATAATGTGATGAACTGGTTATGCAGTTTTAATATGGTTGCTAATTTTGTTATATTTAAACACAGAGTAACGTTTATGAAAATGAAGCAGACAAGTGCTATTAATTCTGTATAAATTGTACAATCATAAATGGTTTACTCAGTATTTCCCATAACTCTTAAAAATGACTGTGGAAAAAAATTGCAATTATCAGTTCATAAATGCTGAATCTTTGCACTTTTTGGCTGAAATGAAGACATTTCTTCATTTTCTGGTGCTACCTCATTGTTCAACATGTTTGTTATATTGGTTCTTATTTGAAGACAGTGGTTTGCAGCCACATGGAGTGTGTCCATGTGCATCTCTGTTGTCTAAGCACTAGTTTATGTGCCTCAAGGGTCTCCAAAAAAGACACAGCTAACATAGTTGCTGCTGGGTGACTGTCACTGTTGGTAGACTACCTGTCACTTCTCAGTTTTGTTGAGGTGTGGACCAGCGATGGCCTGATGTCTAAAGTCACTTACAATTAATGTGAAGCAGAGAGGCACTGAAGCTGGTGCAGGGAGATAAGGAATGCTGTGTTCTTGCACATTCACTCTTTTAGAAATGGTTTGGCAAAGGTTTTATGGCAAGCAAAAACGGGTTTGGCTTGCTGGGTGGTAAAGCCACTCTCAATAACTCGGCAACAAAATCAGGCCGAAGAAGGTAAATCATATGGATCACAGTGGAAAAGGTAACATGTTTGCAAAAGGAAATCAAATGTTTTAGGGTTTTTTGCAAAACAAAATGGTAAATGCTGGTAATTCTTCATCTTTTGCAAAGGTGGGGGAACTGCATGCAAATGCCACTCACAGAATTATGACACTTCCTGTCACGTCTCCCTAGAGTCTCAGCTTACTACTGACTCCTGCTGGGGGATGTAGGTCAGACGCAGCTGAAAGTTCACCCAGCTGCTCGCTGTCACACTGGGCTTGCTTCAACACGGCTCCTTTGGCTTAAACTTCTTGCGATGTCTTCGGTTTCCCACTCTCGTCTCTTGTCTAGCGGCTGCCTCAACCATTACTGTAGACTGTACAAGCCAGCCTCCGTGATCTGCAAAACTCCCAGCCCCATCAAAATGAATTTAATTACAATGTTGGTGCCCATGCCACTTTCGTGCCAGTGATCATTAAACTGACACAAATGCTGAGGATCCTTGTCAGCTGCTGTTTCCTTTTTTGTAGAGAGGAGTTTTCTACTTCTAACTGCTCCCATTGAGCCACATACATTCACCCTCTTATGGAACCATGCATACCCCTTGAAGCCTTTCTTCTTTCCCCATGTAATGCCTCTCTTTTATTTTTAAAGAGTGTGAACATACTCTACATATTGTATGTGACTATGCACAGACAGGACTTATTCAAACAAAATATAATATTCAATGTTAGAAGAGGGGACCAGCCAGGAATATATCAGTAGAAACTTACCTCTTTTTAGTAGTAAGGTCTAATGAAGATCCTCCTTTTAATATTTTTAGCTGTCCGCTGGCATTTCTTCCTCTGATGCTCATAAATGTGTACTGCTAGCTATGCGATTTCTGCTGGCACAGCATTTACATCCATATCCTAGTCTGTTTAAGCAGATATGCTGGATGATTAGGCCCATTAATTCTATCTCTCAGAAGCACCTACAGCTATATAACTCTGTACGTTTCATCCTCTGTGGATTCTATAGATGTTCCCTCCCTGCTGACTCGTTTTTTTACCCCTCATTTTCATTTTACATTTATATGAAGAGACAGTTGAGCAAGTGCACACTGAACTTCAAACCCTGGCAATTGTTTCTCATGGAGAATGAAAGTTGCGAACTAGACGTGGATTGCAAAAGAACAACAGAGCTGATTAGTGGTCGTTAGATTTGCTTGCTGGACCGTTTTGACACCTGTCTCCCAGCTCTTTTTCCGAATGCAGGAGCTGATCCCTCTATAGTGCCAGTCACATGGCTGGCAGGAGAAGAGAGACTGTGTGTGGGAGAGGAGAGATGTCAGGCAAGGCCATTCCTACAGCTCCATGTAAAGAGCAGCGTTGAGCAAAGACGAGTTTATCATGAGTGGAAGCCATGTATCTTTTGACTGCACTTATCTATATGGTGACCAGATTGTCAGAACTGAACCAGCAAACATGGTGAAATAACTGATGAAAGGCACTTTATCTCCTGTGAGTGGGTGAGTGTCTTATACTAACAGAAAAATAAAACTACATTAAAATGAAAACAGTTTGGACATTGTTATGGTTTTGTGCCAAATTATTGATTATTATTTTTTTAGCATTGGTAATTAAAAATACAGACTATACAACTCTGAAACGTAATTTATAAAACAAAATTCTTGTTCATTGTTTTGCCACATGTCAGTGTAATCATAACTGCAAAATTCTTGAATTACAAAGGCTATGAGGGTACTTTTTACTTGTGTTACAACTGATAAAGTGGTTGACAGAAATGCAACTTTTTAGAGACTGAATTAACAAATGTTGGAAAACCAAGATGCAACTGAGAAGGGATCATTTGTTGTTTCCAGTCCTGAGCATGTAGAATTCCTGCAAATAATGAGATTGGGATCATTTTAAAAAAACTAACTTTATCATGCAAGTTTTGGAAAGATAATGAATACGATTTTCCTACTTGGAAAAATGCCCTCCATGCAAACCATCTGGTAGCATCTTGTTTACTGTACGCCGTGCCAGCTTGTGGTTATTAATCATGCTTACACAAGTATCTTAATTACTCCCTGTGTAGCTGCTCTGTCTCGAACTCCAAAGTTGACCTTTCTCTTTTTATTCCTTAAAACCATTAATCATAGAAAATCAACGCTAACGGGCTAAAGCCATAGAGAAGGCTACCTGGATTTCTCCGCACATGTGAGCCCCCTTGCAGACACAGAACCAAACCCGATTCAGAGCCACCACTCAGGCATATCCTAATTAATGACTTGCATATGCACATACGTGTGCAAAAGCTGTAATGTTAAACCGGTGGCTCATTTCAGTCTGCCTCATGGAAACGCTGGCTTGTGTCAAATATGCTAGGTGTGTGAGAGCCGCATTGTCCTCCACACATGACCACCCCAGTCATGTGAAAATGCCTGAAACCAGATGAATTGAGAAGAAAAAACATGACTTGTGAGGATTTCTTTGAGTCTGGCAACAAGATATTCTTTTGCTGCCTTTGCAACATACAGTAGCCCACCAATAGGTGAGGATAAAGTAAACATACTTTAGCACCAGGTAATGGCTGACACTTAGCAGTCTTCATATTATGGTTGTATACGATTTGGATAAATAAACATGCTGTGCTCATAGGGAAACAAAACAAAAAAATCTATGAGACGGAGCTTAAAATAACAAATCTTACATACGGTGATGGATGGCATAGGGACAACTGGAGGTTTCTGTGTTGAAGGAAACTGACACATTTGTTGCCCTTGCAGAAGGAAAACTTAATGTACCATCCATCAGTCAAGGATAGGCCTTCATTCTCTCATGGCATTGTGCTCACATTTTCTGCCAGGGGTGGGGACTAGTCATTGGTTATAGTTTCAGAAAACACTGACAACATTCTTGCATCCAAAAGGAGGTTGAGAATGTTGAGACGTTGAAGCTTGAAGACTTCAGTGATTTCAGCACATAAATATAATTCTACAGATAAATTCTACAGATGTTTACATAAAATCAATTTAACATGTTTATATACGTAATGCTGAATAAAATAAATGCATGGAAATGCAGTAAATATACATTTTCCCTTTCCTTGCCCTACCCTCAGATACTTAGTACTCATGGCCTGACAGAGAGGACTGTGTTTTCCAAACATGAGATCATACCACTTCAGAGAATAGGGCAAAACAAAACAAAAGAAACCCATTCTGCATAGAGAGTAGTGATAGTTTTATGTATACACCCACAAATGAGTGTTTACTTATATTTTCAGTGGATATGATTATTATGTAGCAAACTGTGATAGGAATGACCTGAAATGGAACAGGATGAGCTGGATGAAAGGATACTACAACTTGATGACAACAGCCATTGTTCAAAGCTTTTCTTTGATTTACAGCTTCACTGGTGTTTCTTTTAGTACATAACTTCAACACAAATGACATCTTTAGTCTCCGGTATATTAAAATGAGTTATGATTTACCACAAGAAAAGCAGGTTGTATTATTTATGACATGCAATTAATGTCATTACCTTTCTTGTTTTTGAAAGAGATCCACAGATGTGTTTGCCAAAATTAAACAGCAAGAAAATTTAAATTTTATGTTTCAAAATTAAAGATCCTGCTTTGTTTTTTTTTATTTAAAGGCACATATACTATATATTACCACATTGCAATAATGAAAACAACCCAAAAAATGCAGGAAAGCTTTCTTTTGTGTTCAGTTCACAGAAAAGCATCATTTTCAGGCCAGTGCGTGTAAGTTTGATCCCTATTTCCCCATGCTTAAAGGCTTCTCTGATAAAAATGTGTACTTGTGGCTAAGCACCAGTGTCTCTTATTATTGGTTATCTTGGTTCAGTCCCAGGAGAATAAAATGGATGATTAAGTACAGCCCCCTACAGAGACATTTGCACACTGTGTACACATTGAACTCTTGAGTATTGTGTATTATCTACCATTAGTTGGTGATATTACCAGACCTGCTGATAATGGATTCTGTTAGGAATTATTACAGTGACTCTCACACGCTATGGTTCAGTGATGCAATAACACAGGAATGGAATTTGCATTCAAGTGTATTTTTCCTGGTCATTTTTTTTGTAGAGCACCATACGTGTGTCCCCATTGTGACAACAGAAATATTAAACTGATCTATGAAGATGCTTCCATGGACGTGTGAATTAGATCTAGTCTAATTTGAGAAACCCAATCTATTTTTAGTGTGCTTGAAAATACATAATTTCTCATGATTTTTTTTTTCAAAACATCTTCCTGCTTGCGTTGCTTTCATGGGAAAGTCATGGCATGAGAAATGACCAGATCAATATTTCTAATCTGATTGCATTATCATAATAATCCTTTCATGTGAAAACTGGGAAGATGAAGACACTGGAATGTAAGAAGTGGGTGTGCTATAAGCAAGGGATTAGCAAAACAAAAGGCCTTAAGTTCATATATTTACATCCACAGCTAAATAAAGATTAAAAAAAGATTTAAAAATGGCTGTAGGGGCACAGGCATTCTTTTGATCAACTGCATACAAAACATGTATTTCTTTGCCTCCTATGAAACACAAAAGACAACATTGTATGTCCAATTTCCGTGTGTCTATTTTGTATTGTCAACACACTTGCGTACATTCTCACAGGTTACTGTTGAATTGGCTTTGTTAATCACAGCAACCCAATGTTTTTTTTTTTTTTTTTTTTTTTTTTTTTTTTTAATAAATAATCTATTTGTGTATCTTTGAAGTTGTATTCACACCTGGTCATGCATTACTCTCTGGTTGAAGGTAGCTTAACAATGGCTTTTTGTTTGTACATATGAAACACATCATTCAACCATGTTTAAAAGCCATGTTCAGGCATGTACAAGGCTCTTGCCAACTTTGAAGGCAACACCACAAATGACTTCACACTTAAAATTACATTTACCTTGTTCCTTTATTAATCAGATTTAAAATGTAAAAAAGTGTTTGTGTCATAAATGAGTTATTAGTTTGACTAGCACATGATGCCTCAGCGTGTACTCCTGAGATCCTGCCAAGTACACTTTCAGATGGAGGTGGGATGTTCTGCACAAACAGATCCCTGGTCCACCGCCAGTCTTTGCAACTGTTTGCAATCTGAAAATATTTTATGACACCAGGCACATGCATAATACAGAATTAAATAAATGTAAAACACCTTGACCATTGTCCAGAAGGCTTTTATAATGCGTTAAACATTTTCATGCCATATAAAGTTCCACATAAGTGGGAAAAAAATCCATCAGAGGATGAGGAAAAATACAGATTTAGTCTTTCACGAGAGTTTAAATGAGTTCAAATGCATTTATGTCAGGTTCTTTCTTCTACATACATATACAGTTTTCAAACTATGTGACTTTATCCTTCCAATACTGGCAACAGCCAGTTTCACAATGTATACGCAGCTGGCTCGTGGAGACCTACCTGAAATAATATGCTTTGAAGCCGTCAGTAAATATCTCTCTCCAGGTTTAATTGCTGTCTCTTTGCCATCATAAATATACCTGAAGGAGAATCATTTCTAAAATGAATCTGACAGGTAAATCAGTGGCTGTGTGAGGTCTGACTGTTCGCAAGAAGCTGCCTCAGCCTTTGGGCATGAATGCCCTTGCCAGAAAGTCAATAGGCCAAGGATCTGTTGAGTAGCCTGCAGCCTGGACCCTTACTTTAGCTTGCCATACAGGAAAACTGCCTGCCTGTTTCCTTTGAAAACTGTCACTCTCCAGCATACTTCCTCCCACTGAAAAAAAAGCAAATTGTGAATAATGAAATGTTGTTAGCTTTGAGACAGAACAAGCAAGGCAAAACACAAAAACATGCTGGTATAAGAACTGTAATTACCCAGAAGGCAGTGCACTTCAGAAAGAATTGTTATTGTGTTCGAATGACCTTTCAAGTCTTTGGAATGCAGCTCTGTGGTTGTTAAGTATTCTCAGTGACACCACAAAGCTCGATATTGAGATAGCAGATGTCAAGAAGCAGAAATATGAGTTTTATGAAATGCTAATTTTAATGAACAGTAGCAAAGCTTTTCTGCTTGCGTGGAGATGCATTCACACATTTTGTACCATAAGGTACCATGCACTGAGATGCATTGCTTGCCTTCAACATTTATAAATTCCACCTGGCTGGGAAATTTAATTTATAACTTCAATCACAACAGTAGTTGGATAAAGCCCTTGAACAAAGCAAAGCATTTGTAGTTGTGACTCACTAGCATTGGGCATGAATGACCTCTTACAGTCAGTAGCTTTCCATGACACAATGACTAGCATCTTAAAGTATGAATATGCAGTGTTCTAAAGGGCTCTTTTAAACAAACTGAAGAATATAGTTTTACATTTTCATATTGTGGTAAGCTTAACCGTAATTTGAGTGGAATCACTGGCATTTTAGACATACTTTATCGGTTAATTAATTAATACGATTTAAGAGTCAGACTGACTGCTAGATTCACTTCACAACTTCAAAGAGAAAAGCAGCCCCTCCTTTACGCAGAGGCCACCAGGCCACAGTGGTTTCTGCTGTGCTGGCTGGGAGTCAGCGTGCAATTGTAAATGCAGCTACTATGCATTGAAGTGCTGACCCATTACATCAGGAGGTCGAGAGTTCAAATCCCAGCCTGAAGAGTTGAAATGTGGGTTATGAACCTCTGACCCTGTAATGTAAAGGGACAAGCGCTGAGAATCCAGCGTTTATCAGTTCTCCAACCCCCAGCAGAGCACACCCCTCATCTGCCAGTCTGGACACAATGAAAGCTTAGCTTTAACAGTGCTGCTGTGAATAATGGCTGCCCCATGAGGCCAAACCTGGCGAGAAAAGGATGGCCATCAAATAGGGAATAGAAATATTCCATTTATAACTGTATATATACTAATGCTAATTTCTACAAGGAATAAGCAATATATTATCACTGAATAAGTTGAATGTACATAACACATGCACATTGCTTTTACTGAATATACTTGCAAGTCTGTCTCTGATGTGATATTGCTGTGGCCTACTAGACCTACCCTTGGTATGCTTACAGTCCTTCAAAAGTTGTTTCTGTGCGAAGAAATGCATTTTTAATATTTTGTGTAGCATTGCAGATGGACCATGGATTTGAATGACTGCCCTAAGCACACACCCATGTGTTTGCCACAGTGGCCTCACAAAAATGCTCTGAACTGCTTTAATGAAAGCCTGGACCATTTGCACTCATGAATGTTAATGTCTTCATTGATACTCCTCCAAATGTGAAACAATTTTGAAATGATTTTCTGTAAACATATGAGGGGACCACTTTCCTTTATTGGCTCTGTAATTGTTCTGACTTTCTACCCTCTGCTTTTTACTGTTCTTTTATCCTCCATTAACCAAGATGGGTTTACTCAGGTTAGCTATTTCCTTGTTAAAACAAGAGGGAAAAATGTAATGTCCACATGCAGATTTTATGATCTGATAAAGAATGTTGTTTACTGTTGGTTGATTTATGATCTGCAAAAGTTTATAAGATGAAGGTTTTTTGCTGTCAGACTCGTTCATTGGTTTTCATGCTCATGTTTTCAGTGGTGTGCTAAAGAACAAAACCTTTTTATGAAGCAATGAACTGCTGACGGGGGTACAGAATTCAATTAGAACAACAGCTCTCAAGACACAGTTTCCCATGACAATATATGACACTGAAACTACAATAGCCATGCCTGTCACATCCTTCTTAAGCAGAAGAAACAGTCATTCAGCAATACTCAGTTTTGGGCGGGTCATCATTGACACTAAATGGATATGTATCTTGTGAAGGTAGAAATCAACAGGCATAAATCAGGAAACACACCAAGGGAAAAAGTCTGCATGGTGGCAATAGGAGTGGTGTAAAAAACACTATTGACAACAGTGGAATACTATGGGGTTTTTTTCTATGGAGTCGCCCATTGGTGTGGAAGGCATGTTTGGATGCAGTTCTCATGCCATGTGCCAACATTCAGTTTTACCTCACAATACAACAATATGGAGGCATTAAAGTCTGTGCAGGTATTATGACAGTAAAACGTTCTGTTCTTTTTCCTTTCTTTCCTTTTCCGAGTGCCCATTCACTTCTTTTCTAAACAGGAAAGCTACAGTAACATTTTGCCACAAGCACCTACAAATATAAACATAATTCCCCATGATATATTACATGCTTACAGGTCTACTCTCTCATTTTTGGAATGTGCTTGCAGTGTTGACTAGTTATTTGGACTCATCTTGGAATTATAAATAGTAATTCAGCTGAGACAGTATGCAGCTGTAGTGCTAATGACAGACTGAAGTCTCCTCTTTTGGGAGGTTGGACAGTACTTCTTTTGCAGTTGACTTTGAGATCCTAACACATAGCCCAGTTTACAGAATATGCCTCATCATGCTGTGTGGAATTTTGTTTGTGCTTGCAACCATCGCAGAGTGGAGGCAGAATACTTGTTAATGACTGATTTATGGCTTGCTAGAACTCTGTTAATTACACACTGCATCTACCAGTTGATATATTGCTTTTAATAATGTGGTTGAAAGAGGTTTCCTCTTATAAGCATAGTTTTCAGCTTCATTGGTGTTTAGTGGCTTTTGTAATTATATGGGAGAGAGAAATGATCTCATTTGATGGAATTAAAAAAAATGCAGGAAATAAGTTAATTGTTTTAACATCTGCTTGAAACTTTTTTTTGCATCTTCCTCAAACCATCAAGTTATTTTGAACACTATCATATCTGTACTAACAATAAAATTAAAAGAAAGTTAGCGCTGAAGAGAGCTGAAATGAGCTGTTGTCGTGGAGCTGCTGTCTAATTTATTACTGTCTGGGACAAACAAGCATTCTAAAAGGCACTTGAAAAATCTACCAGGCACGTAATACCACTGCATCTTCCAAACCTTCCGCTTAAGTCCCACATTCAGCACATACTTTCAGATACACGATAAGCACCCTCTGAGTCTTTGTGGGGAAGACAGAAACAACGTTTAGTACTTTTTCAAAGAAACGTTTTCTACTAAAACTGGATCAAATTGCCATTTAAGACAAAAACAGAGTATTTGCTTTACCAGAGACCTTTGAACTGTAGAAGAAACTCTTCAAAACAGTGTTTCTGAAGTACACCAGAAAAAAAAATATGAATAATGTGGAGGCAATCCGAAAGCTGAGATTTTAGTTTGTTTTGGATGTGAAGCTTCTGGTCTGTCACCACCTTACTTGAAAGCCCCTTTGCCAGTTTATTCTTAAACAATGTTGTAGAATGCTTTTTCATTTAAATGACAACATTATTTCTGTCTTTGCACAGAAATGTCTAACAAGCAGTTTACTAAGTTTCCCACATAAGCCTAATACAGTAGTCTGACTTATTACACCCCTGTATGCTGGCCTCTTTTTAACACTGTCATTGGTCTGGGAAACAGAAGGCTTTCACTTCCAGTAAGGGGTGGTGCTAGAGGTTCTAGCATGCTGTGCCAAAAGATCTGTCTTTGGAATGGCAACTGCCATCAGTCACTGACGGGCTCCATGTCACCATCAATAATGGCCCATGAGCCCCATCACACATCTGTCCCATTGATGTGCAAGTCTCACAAAAATCAAGTTTCATCACACAGTCATAAAATGGAAATGATAACATCCATCTGCAAACTGCTTATAGACTGAATTCTGACTGTGAGGAGGATGTGTGACACAAGTCGACACATTTTATAAAGTATCATTGGTATGTAGAATAGTCGCCTCTTCATCAAAACATAGTAGGTTTTCAGTGACAGTATGTTCACTGAAAACCTGAAAAGTCAGCTGCACTGACAAGTCATTGAAGAAGTTAAGTCATTTAGATCCACAATCATTCTATGGTAACAGAGTCCTTGTAGTAATGCTTTCTTTTCCAGAATTTTGTTGATTGCTTCTGCTCATCAGCACACTACTTTTTATACAAAAGCATTTGATAAATTAACAGTGATAGGTGGTGCAGTTGTGATAGATTCAACATTCAAACTTCATGGTGCCGTGAGACATAAGATGTGAGTAGCTATGCTCCAAAAAGAAGGCTCAATAGCCACTCATACAATGCATGTACTGGCAGAGGACTTCTATTTTTGACTGATGTTTGTTGAAACATAGTATTTGGGAATTAATTCCTGTGCAGCGTAGTCATACTGATGATTTGAACCCGAGTTAACTCTGACTTAACTCAGTTAAACAATCAGAAACAATCACTAAACCGATAAATACTGTAATAGAGGTAGCTAACACATAGTTTACACATGAAAGTTTACAAGA
The DNA here is from genome assembly GCA_022829145.1 of Albula goreensis. Classification (NCBI taxonomy): domain Eukaryota; kingdom Metazoa; phylum Chordata; class Actinopteri; order Albuliformes; family Albulidae; genus Albula; species Albula goreensis. Next base: position 12,480,275 of record CM040759.1, read on the forward strand.
AAAGAAAGACAGCAAGAAAGTACACAAGAAAGACAGCATGTGCCAACTGAAGAATAAACTGATGTTCAAAGTGCCACAGTATTGATGGTCTTAGTTAATGTATTGATATTTGTATTCCATATAATGTCAATCTTCAAAAAAATGTGGTGTTAAGTCAGTTGTTTTAAATTGTAGTAGGAAGACATCTCTGCTTTAAGTCCACGATATGTAGCAATGCATGCTACTAGCAAGGTAACCTTCAGAAGAGAGTGGGCTGCAAGTAGTGGATGTGTAGTGGTTAGCTATCTTGGGTGTTCTTGTTAGTAGCAGGCTAACGCATATACAAGTCCAACTAGCAAATATACAACTAGCACATGTTACTTATTAAACAAGGCACTTACATAGCCACCCAGCAAAGGTTAAGTATGCCAGAAGTTATGCTACTTGCTCGTTAGCTCCACTTCACTGGCTTTGTTCGAAGTGAAATGCTAGAGGCAAGAAAGGTAGTGTACCCTTTGTTTTAAAGAAAGTCTGGAGCCAGATATCCAGCCAGCTGTACAAAGAAACAGGGCAGGGCTTTCATTCTGGTTACAAAAACATATTTTTCCAGTTTTGGGGTTTTATGGCCTTCCCTGTTGTTATGAAGACACTAGAAACAATGTAATGCATCGAGTAAATGTGAAATGATAGGAAGCACATTATAGAAATTGATTCTTGCATCTTGTATCTAAATTCTATAGCTATAAATAAGGTCAGAGGACACAAAAATTATGTTTGTAAGGACAGAGACTATGGATGTTGTCTTCTCTGTGGGAAACCCTGAAAAGTGGCTAGCACTCAATGCTATAAAGATATGGCTAATGCCTTGCCAACCCATAACTTGGCAGATGGCATGCATACCTGCTATCATAATTTTTTAAGTCTTTTATTTTATATTCCCTCATGGTCTGCAGTACTGAAAAGCATGTGGGTTTGATTTAGAATAAAATGTCACAGAAGGAAAGACTGGTAGATTATTTATTTCCATGTTCTGGTGCATCATACATAGTGCAGCCAAGTCCCAGCTGAAAAGAAATGTCCTCTAGCCAATACGCCATTGAAAATAATTTCAAAGGGCCCGTTGATTTTAATCCCTAGTATGATTAGTACAATAAGATCACAGATGTCAGTTTTTTTTTTTTTTTTTTTTTTTTAACAAACTTCAGTAAATAGCTCAGACCTCCTCAGGTAATACTATCCTCATGTGAATAGTACCTTAATTGAAGATGAAACTGCTCTGTATTTTAATTAGAGGATATATTAAAGAGAAGTCCCTTGACCCTTTATAGTGTTTTTCTTCCTGTTGCCTTTTCTTCCTTTTCCTCCTGTCCTCTCTCCCCCACTCCCTCCCCCAGCCTCATGAACTCTGAGTGGCCTTTGACTGTGTGCTCCCCACTTTTCACACATTTAGCCTTTTCCAGTTTAGAGGCCCTGAACATTTCACATTTCCTTGAAGTATGGCGGACACACTCACACTCTATGTTAAGGCATTTGTACATTTTATCTGTATTTCCACACACACACACACACACACACACACACACACACACACACACACACACACACACACACACACACACACACTTAATAAGGCTTTTAAAACTTTAGTTAAAAAAAAAAAAGTTTGACTTCAGCTTGAACTGATAGCAACAATGTTTTGCCGTATTGCACAATTACCAAAAATGAATTTTGTGAATCTTACATTAAAATGGAAAACTTATGATTTTAACTTGCTCCATTTTCTTTATTAAAATGGAAGAAATAGCACCATGCAAATTCCTTAACATTTATCAAACATTTCACTGAGAACTATACATTCTTCACATTTGTTCTCAATTCTCCCTGCTTTAAGCAGTTATTTGTTTGTGTGTATACGTATACACTGACTCTCCTTATGGTATCACAAATACTATACTAATTACTCTCATATCTTAATGTCCTTAACACTTACATACTTATTACATATTTTGGAGCTCATTAAATGCCATTCTTATGCTTGATATAGACTCACTATAAATTCCTTCTAGGCTGTTAAGTCATAATTTTGTAACCAGGCATGACATTATAGCGTACCAAATGGGAGTCCTCCAGTCAAAAGCTATGTTCTGGAAGACCAACAAATCTTAACACATGGGCAAGATTGAGACATCATCATACTCCATCTTCATGATTGTTTTCACATTGCCAGTTCCATTGCATCAGAAATACCAGAAGAACCACATCCACCGTGGCTTGTGGAAAGAATTATATCGCTAGCACTTCTAATGCTTTAACATTCAAGATTGAAACAAGCTGACAGACTAAGTCTCAGAACATGGGGCCATTCTAAGATAACAGCAAGTTCATATTATAGCTAACCAGCTCATGTTACCATCTCTATTACATATTTTCTGAAAAGAAATGTTGTGTCGCTTGTATGATCTTACTGATAAATGGACACCATCACCATAATCATAGCCACATATATGTAACCTACTATAAGAATGGAAACTTTGATACATTATATTTCTTTTAGACAAAACCAATGTATTAGATTTATTGTCAAGATTACAGGAATATACAATAAACAAAATGCATTTTCGAGATTACAAGGTCTGATTCATAGTGGAGCCATATATTTTTTGGGTTAAGTTCTCTTACTGTAGTTGACCCAGAAATACAAACTATAAAACATACTTTGAGAGTGCCAGTTTTTATGTTTAGAATACTATAAAACTACCTCTTTCTGCTTAGCTACCTTGCCACACATATAGCACAAATACCACAGGCCATTTGAACATAGGCTCATCAGCTACTCTTTGGAGGCTACCTATAGCTGTTAATTTTAGTGATCACCAGTTAGGTTATTTGTAGTACTTTTACTTTTAAATACCCTCTCATGCAAAAGTGGGTATTTTACGGTGATACTGAGCATCACCAGTATCTCTGAGGAATGAGTAAATGGGTTCATTACTTAGCATTGTTATTTTTGCTGAAACTCAGTGTATTGATGTGACTCAGTATTCGTTTGGTAATGAATACTGGTGGATTGTTTTATTTGATAAAAATGTTTCCTTTCTGAAGTGTGAAAATTATTTAGAGATTCATTTGTTGCTGGAAGGGGGAGCCTTGCTGGGGAATAATATGGCGTAAGCCAGCTAGTTCCGTTGGTCTTGTTGCTCTCTAGTGGCCACGCCTGGTTAGTGTGTGAAGCAACAAGGGCTTGTCGTCAGTGAATCAGAGGAGTCAATCTCACAGCTTCCCCATGAAATTTGCAGGCATGGTTGCTGCAGGCGATCCACAAGTTTGATTGTTGTGTAGGTTGCGGAAAAACAGAAAAAATATATAATCACATTGGGTTGTTAAACACTAAAGACCATTCAATGGATAGACCAGTTTCAGTTTATGCCTGTATGTCATAAAAGTAACGTTATATAGTGACTCAGTTCCAGCTGTTCAGAGAAAAGTAAAATGTCTGGAAAATATCAGAAACATTTATCAATTTGTTAACATTTGCATATTGCTTGGCAAAGCTGTACATAAAGTGTGTTGCCTTTTCTGTGAATTGCAATTTTTTTCTATAGTGCCATGTACAAAATAAGTAATGAACCTGACTGTTTGTAACACTGCCTCATCATATTGGAGTTTCTAGCAAAATGGTGCACACCTTAGACATTGTAAATGTAATAGCATATACTTGCACCTCGGTCACAGAGAGAAAAGGGCTCCCGTGCATCCACACTACATCGTTTCTCCATGTTAGCTCCTCAGTGGTGGAGTGAACTCCCTAAGTACCACTATGGACCGCCCATTCACCGCACACCTTCCTACGTGGTCTGAAGACCCACCTCTTCAGACTGTACCTGGTCTAACCATCATACCCCCATGTATCACTTGTTTTACCCATTTGTGATCACTTGACGATTGGATGTTGTATTATACATTATGTTTTATTGTTATTAATTATGTATTATCATTATTATTATTGATTATGTATTATGTTTATTACTTGGCTATGTACTATGTTTACTTGGCTATGCTATGTTTATTACTATGACTTATATAGACTATTTTTAGCTTTGATCTGCTGTAGAAATGTTTAAATGATTCACTTTTCTGTATTTTACCGACTTCATGCACTCTATGTACATCACTTTGGATAAAAGCGTCTGCAAAATGAATAAATGTAAATGCAAATGTAAATATACTGCATTTTGCAATTTACCAGTGTCACAAGCACTCTGACAAATGCAAGTGCCTGTTATGCATAAATTTGATACTTGAAAGGATTAGTGTTAGGGCATATATCACCATTGTTGCAGTTTTTGATTGGTTATGTAAATCTATGATAGGTTTTGATAGCCGCAGTTGGGACGACACAATTCATCCTGCGATATTAATCAGTGGGTTATTGCTTGCTCTGTTTTGTCCTGTCAGAATTTA
>CM040759.1:12489714-12552214 GCA_022829145.1 Albula goreensis
GTTGGTATTGTGAGTTTGAAATGAGCTTTTAGGCAGTACCTCTTTGTCGGCACCAGTGGTTAACACAAAGAGTCCTTGCAGGGTTCTCCGCTTTCTGTCCTAACCACAGCTGACGTAGAGCTTATCAACCCTTAATTAGTGATACATTTTCTCACTGTGATTTCTATTGATGTGTGGGGGAGAGAAGACAAATTGAGCTGCAGGCTGACTAGAGAACGAATTGTTTTAGAAAATTCTCCCTGCCTCTCTCTCTCTCCTGTGCTCCCTCCCATCTCTTTCTCTCCTTCTCCCCCAGCCCCCATTCTACCGCTCTGTGTGTCTCTGTCTCAGTGAGAGGCGAAGAGCTGCGTGGAGAAATGAGGTGCGGCATTAGTGTTTTTGCTTGCCTGTGCAATAGAAAACGACAAGCGTCAGGGCCGCCGTCAGCAGATCAGGGAGAGATGCAGATGGGAGGCGAAAAGCTCCCCAGTGGCAGCAGCCCCTGCCTGGATGTGATTGCGGGAGCCAGGATGAAGTCGGCGCTGACAAAGTGCGCCGATTGATGGATGGACAAAGCCGGGAACTGGATGTGAGAATGGATAGGGGCAGAGGGGGAATTTAACACAGACAAACAGAATGAAAGACAGAGAGGAATTACCTGCTAAAGTATTCCGGCATACAAATCCCACAGCAATTTACTCTCTGCTAACTGAGCACAGGAGGGTTGTTTGCATCTATACAGATTCGCCCATCGTGCTGGATGGCTTTTGATTCAGCAGGCAGGAGCAAGCTGATTTCAGACACTATTGCTTTATGCTTGTCTGGATTTACTTAAAGCTATTGGAATCAGAACTATGCACCCCATACACAACTCCCCCACCCCCTGCCCCCTGCAACATTCTGCCAGGTTACACAAAGACCATATTATTTTCCAAGGAAAACTCGTATGGCCATACTTCCTACATTTTAGGCCAATATATAAGTTTTTTTTTAGAGCGTGTTGACTTCATTAATCATTAAATCAATGTAAAAGATGTATATATTGAAATTGCATACATATCAATGGTATAACCAAGACAAATATGTACGAAAAACAGATAGGTATAAGAAGAAAATGGACCAAAACCATAAACATAAACAACAACCAAATAATACCTTCCATATCTGATCACCTATTGTAATAAATATCATGCAGATACACAGCGTTAATTTAATTGCTATCGTTTTAGAGCACTGGATCCATTTCAGTGGTTTAACCCAGGGAGCAAAACAAGCAGCAGTAACTAAAGGATACTTTAGATATCTTATAGCTGGTAAAGATCTAATGACTCTTGAAGCAAAAGACAAGGCCAATAGCCTTGTTGTCGTGTCCAAAACCTCTGCTGGTCTTTGTAGGGGGAGAAAAGTCGGCACCCTTGCTGGAGAATGTATTCTCATTACCATTGTACCTGTACTACATTAAATGTCACGGGTGGTGGAGGGGCCCGGAAGATTAAGACTAATGCCGGTGGCCTCAGGAACTCCGATTAGAATCACGCTCATTACTCAGAGCTGGTGACGGAAGCAATTTAAAGCCCTGGTCTTTTCAGTACAAGGGGCAGGGCAGCACCCTGTCGCACAGTAGAGTTAACACACACACCCATTTACTGCTCCTTCATTATGTCTACCAAGGACATATGAAGGCCAGATGGTCATGGGTTTCATTGACATGGTTAGTCTTATATCTAATTTATTTGACAAGCAAAAAAGGGAGGATAGTAAAATTCTTTTCTAAGCCATCCTTCATAATGGAGGGTTATTTGCAGCAGTTACATGTTTTTAAATATGCAAAGGTGATGTAATTGTATGACGTGAACATCATCTTCCTGTTTCGGAACCTCAGTGAAAAACTGAAGTCCGTGAGTGTCATCGTCAACCATTTGTCAGTCCTAGCAATGTGTCACTTCTCTTGCAGGGTTATAGCTGCTCTGAAACCTCTGTGACCAAAAGAATCACAATCAGGTGGAGGAGCCATCCATTCATTTGTCAATTTGTACTTGTCACCACAGAAACCGTGATTGTAATGAGGGTGTCCATCTGCGTGTAAAGCGGCGAGCCTTATGACCATTCCCATACATGAGAAAGTATGGGATAAGAACATTAGCTACCCTCAAGTAATCTATTGTATGTGTGCAGTAAACAGAGAAGGGTGAGTTTATAATCAATCTTGTTGCCCCTGCTATCGTTTCCTTCAGGTGACCTTGGTGAGACTGGTGGACAGGGCCAATGAAAAGGATGATATGAAATATGAGTGAGCAAAGCGGAGAGGGCAGTGAATCTGTCTTCTGTGTGATTAGCTGTGAAATCCCACACGCACGAGTCCAAGTCACTTTTCTCTTATTAATTCATTTCATTTAACCCCCAGCAGTCAGAGTCACTTTTCTCATATTAATATATTTCATTTAGCCACCCATCTCGCCCCTTGCTTTTGGGTGAGCTGAAAATTCAGTTTTTGAAAAGTAAATCTTGTATGTCATTTAATTAAATGCTATCGCATGTTCCAGGCCTTCAGAGAGCTTCATTGTGTCATATGCTATCCTCAATAAATAAGAAAACATTAAATGGGCATTGAGAAAATGTGTATGGGTACATTGATTTGGTATCTCAAAAATATAATACTAAATAATATTTCTTGAAATGTGAGGAAACATCAAAAAAAATTATAACCCAGATTACACATGCTCATATCATAATGATGTTTGCGCAAGTATTGAGATGCCAGTAAGTTTTATTATGGTAATAAAGAAAAATGGTTTGTCATTGAGCTGAGGTTCTCTCTCTTTTACATAGATCTCCTCAGTCACAAGCTTTGGTGAAGTGCAGCTGATGATTATTTTTTTAAAGCTGACATCCATGATGACTTGAGCAAATATTAAGGGCCTGGTAAGGAAATGGTCCTGGTCTGATTTCCCCCCTTTAGAGTTGTAAAGATATAGTTACAAGCTGTGAAAAATTGGCTTCCAAGCCTAGAGCCCAACACTTAAACCCAGTGCTTCTTGTAAAGCTGAGCATCTAGCACATTTTCTCTGTATCCCCCTTAGAAAAGAGTATCAACAGGCCATGAAATAATCAATGCCGATAATCCATCTTGGGGCCTGTCGATATGTTAATGACTCTGCCTCATCGTTATTGCTACACAGCCATAAATCATTCCCTTTACCAGAATGCATAGCAGCTGGTGCGGCAAACCTCTGGCCTGGAATAAAGCAACGTCTTTTAACGATTAATGTCCAAACACTCTGCTGCTCCATGCCTTGATTGTTTTCAGATTTTCAGAAAAAGTAGGTTGGATTGTAAATCAATAAAACAATAAGACAAAGTGTTTTAATAAAAGGACAGATTGCAAGTAAATCATAGCGGTTCACTGTTCAGCACTGCATTCTGGGTAACAAATAATTGGATACCTGGTACCTAGAAGTCATTTTTAAGATTATAAACACTTCAGTCTGTAAACTGTGAGAAGCTGAATGCCTGACTGGCTTTTATTTTTCAGGCTGTGAAAGCATAGCACAAATAAGATCTGAAAAATTGCCCCCATCCTCCTACCATGTTAATATTGAGTAGGAGTTTACTTTTAGAACCATATTCACATGTTCACCTAAAATTAAATGAATGAAAGCAGTAAAATGATCAATCAGCAAGTGCTGTGTTCTTCTGAATTGCCACTGGGATGTACGTGTCTATAAAACTTATGAAGGAGTTTTGAAACGTTGAGCTTAGATGAGAAGCCCCAATGCTGCAATAAAACAGACAGAGCCAAAAAAACGGATTGTGTTTGAACATGATTTATTTTGGTTTACAGGATATGCTGGCAGGAAAGAGTTATAGAAACACCAGCTGAGTGAGGGAACAAAGACAATTAAAACTGATATGGCTCCTAACAGCACAGGCAACAGCAGCCAGGATGGAAGTAATTTATTCAACAAATTGTCCAAATACATAAAGTGTGCTGATGTTCCCCGATGCAGTGGGACGGTGGAAAATTTGATAGTTGTTTCCTCTCTGTGAATTACTCAGGCAGGATGCTCGCCTGAAGTACAGAGGGGTTGCTCAGTGTCCTGATAACAATTTAAATCCTGTTATGGTTAATGCCGCATAATGCTGTCGTAAAAATTGAACATGACACACAAGCAATTTATTATCTGTGTGTTTTTTAACCTTGAATATTGGCTTGTTTGTCCAACCGTATCCTTTTGATTTACTGCAAAGCGTATAGTTGATAAAAGCATGAATTTTTCATTTTGTAAAAAAAAAAAAAAAAAAAAAATGTTTTTGTGTGTTGGTGTATACAAGCACTTACACATTTATATGCGTAGATTTTATGAGTGTGTTTGAGAGTGAGTGAGAGAGAGAGAGAGAGAGAGCTCGACAGGACATAGTAGCTGTATAATCTGTGCATCATACCTGTAACATAGTGATATAATGTAGTGTAGTGTCCCTCTCTCCTGCTAAATGTGTTATTTGTTTAGGGTACAGTGTGATTTAGATATATATTACAGAGTCTGATTGGGGTGGCGGCCACACAGTGGACTCAAATACTGTCCAGGGGGTGATCCGCACCACCTACATTTACATATGATAATTGAAAAGCCCACCCCACTTCTATTCTCTGTGGCAGTTTTGTATAAGGTATCAAAGATATTGTTTGTGCTAAGTGTTTTGCTCCCATATACCCTGCTCCAATATAACAAAGCAACATAGCCTCAAACTCCTCCCTGGAGTTTATGGAAATTAAAGTGCGTAGCAGCATTAACACTCTCTACATGTTTACATGAAGTGAATTTACTTTCGAGCTTGACGTCTAGAATTCCCCTGGTTTCTTTTAGGCCTCGAATCGTGTTTGTTATGGTGTAGCCTTTTCCCCTTAACTGTTTAGTATTATAATGATTAATCTGCTATTCTGATTTATACCAACTACAGCCAACATAATAGCAGTTTGTTTAAGTTTCTCAAAATAAATGGAGAGAATCTCAATTGTGACAGATAGCATAGATGAGTCTGGGAGCTGCAGCTTTGACTTGTGGAAGTTGCCTCTCTAAATTGTTTTTGTTACTTAGCCTTGGAACATTAACTCCAGATGAGATAGATGTCTTTACAAGTTACAGTGAGCAACTGAAGATTTTCAGTAAGTTTGTTATTCATAGTAAAGGACGACAGCTTTCTTTGGATTTTGTATCAAGGTTGTCATTTTGGATAAGAAGCTCAACTTTAAACCAAAAGTTGGCAGAATTAGGGGTACTGCCTTTCATCCAAAGAGCTGAGATCCATCCTGAATTGCGTCAGTTAAACATATTCCAAACTCCCTCCATCTACCTATCAAACTCCCACATTCCACATTCCACCTTCCACCGTATGAATTTGCTCCTCCCACCTTCCAAGCGCCTTCCTTCCAAAACTCCACCACTGTTCCACCATTCCCCTTCCAAACTCCCTCCCTCCAGCCTCTAAACTCCCACCTTCCACCCATAAACTCCCTTGTTAGCTCACATTTGCACAAAGGAATAAATGATTAGCTGTCAGTATAACGCTATCTGTAAGATAATAAAAGTCATGGCTTTACATGGCTGATTATAATATGACAGCAATGTGTACAGCAAGTAGGCTAATAAAATGCAATAACACCTCATTAATAGCTAGCTACTATTTTTGGAGATGTACATAGCTTGATGTTATAGCTAAATAATATTACCATTTCAGTAGGATAACTGCAACTTGAGTATTTTGTGGATTAGTTAACAGTCAGTCATTCCTGATGGCAAATGTGATTGGTAACAGTTAGTGTGTGTGTGTGTGTGTGTGTGTGTGTGTGTGTGTGTGTGTGTGTGTGTGTGTGTGTGTGTGTGTGTGTGTGTGTGTGTGTGTGTGTGTGTGTGTGTGTGTGTGTGTGTATAGCTACATCAGTTTGATGAATGTTATCTGTTCATTAGTCTCTTTTGAACCCTTTCTTGTCATGGAGTAACTTAAATTACTTGCCTGATTGTTAGTATAACATGTGTGGAGAAAATGAAAATGTGACTTAATGATTCCAGAAGAAGGAGGTTGGAAGGTTCATGGTAGAATGAGGGAGTTTTGTCAGTGAAAGGGGGAGTTTAGACAGTGGTGCAGTAGAACAAGGAGGTTCTGGCAATGGAAGGAAGTAGCTTTAAAGGTAGAAGGGGGGAGTTTGGAAGGACTCAGAGGACCTGTTAAGGGTTCATTTATGTTGCAGACATGTCATACTGTTTCATAAGCCAGTACTGTACAGAAGATGCAGAGGAGAGCAAAACATACATATATATTAAATATATAATGCATACATACTTCTAATATGTGCTGCAGCTTTGATCATATATAGGGAATCAAATTGCACATTGTAGTTTTAATATCTTAATCAGTAAATAGTTTAAAACAAATTAATGGTCTGGCTGGTAGTTTCAGCTAATATTCAAGGACAAATGAGCTGAATCATTGCATGTTAGCTGCCTTAACGGATCACACAATTACTGCATTTATGCAAGTAAAAGAACTTAACATTCTCCAGGGCATCCTGCAAATACCCATCTGATCTGTGATATGTAATCTGTGCTGTTTTTATTGGACTGTGTTTTGTGTTCTTTCAGAAACTGTTTACCCATATCCTTGGGGGTTACCGGCCTAATAATTTGCAAAGTATATTTTGAAATTGCAGATAATTTCGGTTGCATAATATTAATGCAGGGAGATGCTGATTAGGATCTGGGGAATTGCAGTTGATAGGAACAATCTGGAAGGAGTGAAAAATTATTAAACACACTCAGCAGGAGTTGTAGGATTTACCATTGTCGTGTGGCGCCATTAATTCTCATTGTATCATGAAGTGGCTGATTGCATACTGTGAAAGCTGTTTATGGAGAATGAGTGCAATTCTGCCGCAGTTGTTGTGATGTTAAACTAAATGCTAATTAGGCTCTCCAACAATAATTAGAGGCTCTTGCTAGACAGAACAATTTAACTAGTACCGCTCTAAGAGTGTTAAAAAGATTAAAATATACACAAATTGTGCCATGTAATTGGACTGCACTGTACTAACAGGCTACATCCGAAAATAAAACAATGGTGGATTATAGTTCTGCTTCTTTAATGTGAAAACTTCTTTTGAATTCTACTTTTTGCTCTATAAATTTGTCATAACTGAGTGCCACAACAAGGGATTTGCACAAAGTCATATTTTATGTCATAGAATATATAGGTAACCAGGTACAGCAAATAAACTCTTCATGAAGCCGATGGAATGTCAGACTTTTCTCAGAGTGTTCTCCTCATTACAGAAAGGGTGGACTTCCAAGCAGCTTGTCCAACTAAAACATTGAGTCCTTGGAATGATATGCCTCATTATCCAAAATACTGTATTTATGGCCTTGGCATTCTGTGGGGTGATACATGGGCTATTTTCATGAGATTTCCCTGCCTCACTGTCAGTGTTGATTTAGTCATAGTCTTTTGATGGGAATTTGTTTGGATTGTGTCGTACTGATCAACGTGATCAACATATCATACTGAAAATTTACGTTTTTGTTTGTAAATGCAAGATTTAAAACTTTTTGTTGCTAGATAAAATTTCAGCCGTCAGTGTTTTAAAAAGTAGTGATTGACATTGCCAGGTATTATCAAGATTACCCAATATAATCATATTCAGACACTGAAAACACTCATGTAATGGTCTTTTAAATTTGAATTTGTTTCGAAGTCAATTTCTGAAAGAACAGCATAAAAAAAACATTGTTACCACTGGACTGACAAATGCATCAATCTAGTGATGCTAGCTAGCTAATGCTATGATTGATGGCATTTTCCATGGCATGGATATCCTGGTGTTCTTCCTTTATTTGTATCCTCAGATTAGGGGAGATGACCCCACTGTAACCTTGAAAATGCTTTGGAAGTGTTCTTGTCAAAACTTGAGAATCATCATTACAGGTGTTCTTTTGCCCAGGGTTTGCTGTAGCATGCATAGCCAAGTTAGCAAAACATTCTCTTTTCCCTCTTTGGAAATGTGGGCATGCTGCATCATGCTATTTCTGAGAGCTGGCTGTTCATGGTATCTGAGTATCTGAACACTTTTTTACTTCTTCAAAACCAGAATAGCATAATTGTAGAGTTTATTGTCTTGCAGGTTACTTCTTTTATTATATTTTTGTTGGTAATTGTAATATAACAAAATCACTTCTAATTGAACCATGATAGAGATTTTAAGTCTGGGTATCTTTATCTTTGACTAAATAATAATTTTAAAAAACCCCATCTGGCTAGTAGTTTTGTCATTGATTGCCTCTATGAAATTAACACTGCCAGCTTCACACAACTAAACTGTGGACTACAGTCTTGCTGTGGCTTCCTATTGCTTTCTACTCTGTGTGAGCTTACATTTTTAAGATTGTCCCAGACCTCGTTAACAGCAAATTTCTTAGTGGTGGAAATGTGACACTGCATGACATTTCGAACACACTGCCATTATTTACCCTCAGGCCACCCTCCAGTGCTGGAGACTTTAATACAAACATCTATTTTAAGCATCATTCAGATCAAAATTTTTTTTATATGAAATTCAGTTTGGTTAGTATTAAGTTATCGTAAGGATTTACAGTGCTGTCATGCAATGATATTATCCAAGAAGCTCATATATTTCAAATAATAATTTGGCCCATGTCCTCTGTAGTTACATTCCTTCTTTTTTCATGGAAGGGGCCCAAAACACTGGCCTCTTGAGGAAGGAGCAACATGCAACTAACATGTATGACCTCCTCACCTTCTGTATTCTAACCTGGAAGGCATTACTTTCACCTTGTATTGACTGGAATGTCAGACGTTTTTGTATTGACTGGTACTATGGTGGTAGCCTTGGCCATCAGAATGAACACTTATGGCAGCTCCTGTTTTACCTGGAAAATGATTTCATTCTGTCTGCTTCTTCAATCCATTATAGCTGGAGAGACAACATGGATACTTGTCCATAAATTACTCATATCATGACAAACTGTGGGGAATGTAGCAAGCTCAAGAGTTTAGAGTGACATGTTTAATACTAAAATAAAACTTTTGTCCTAACCACGGGTTTGATTGGTCGTTGCAATGCTGGCTGTTTTTAGTGAATGTCTGCATTTTTGTGTTGATACAATGATGGCCCTTGGAGATCTGTCCAGGATCACTGCTTTGTAATGTTCCTCTTGTGTCAGACATAACCAGGTGCCCAGATTAGACAAACTGCCTCACGATGACCTTCTGCATCCAGGTAACAGCCAGAAACATTGTGGTTGTGCTGAGATGTATGTAAATACATATATTATTTATATGGGCCTTAGCAAGTGCTGTTGTTGTCTCAGCACAAACGGCTGCCCAAGCCTTGGCCTTGGGGCTCTCAGCAGCCCACTTTATCATGTTTTTTACACTCATGCATAATTAAAAACTTAAATTACTTGCCATGTACAAAATTCATATGCTGGGGGAAAAGGCTACATGAAAATTAATTTTCTTTTCTGTGAGACTGACAGGAAATCAATTAATCTTGATGTATTATTTTATGCAGGACAGGGTGCGGGAACCAGGAGAGAGAATGGCTACAGCTGTTCTCATTGGAAGGGCCATATATTATAGTTGGCGTGTTTGACAGCTTCTGAAGGAAATGGCTGAAGGGTATCAGGCAGGTGACTCAACTGTAAAAATTTATTGTAGGATACAAACTGTTCCCAGGGACTGATATAAAACTTGCAGTTGAGAGGGAAAGGTATTGAATGTATATATATTTATCTTTTTATAACGGAGCAGCTTGTTGTCAATATTTATGGCATTCTCCTTTGTTGCACATCTTGTTTGTTTGATTAACTAGTCATATGCTTGTGGCTGTCTAAAATGTATTTGTAGTGCCTCCTGTGCCTTTTGTCAAGGAATATAGATTTAGCACCAACAAAATAAAGGCAATCATGCAATGTAACACATATAACAAATTGAACAGCAGAGTTATTCAGAAGTTTTTATAACTTTCAGTGAGTGCTTCCAACTTGCTGTCTGGGGCTTCTCAATCCTGGCACTATGGTATAAGTGGGGATCATACTGATTCAAGGGAAGCGTTTGTTTTAATGCAAACATAAAGGGAAAGCTCTCTTATGGAAGCACTGTTAAATTAGATGATTTAAAGGTCTGTGTAGCACGTAAATTATTAATTTACTGGTACTTTATGGGCCATAATAAATTGTGTTACTCTGTTTAAGGTTAAATCAACAATAGTATAGTGTAAGGAACAACAGTAAGAGCAATAATGGCTGTAACATAATATCTACAAAATTGTACTGTCTTCATATTCCCACATCACAATTTAATTTCCCAGCTGTACCACATGAACTTCAAGCATAATACATTTTTGTTTATTATGTTTGAACATAATTATTAATAATACTTTTGTAGGGAAAGCACGTTTTTGTCTTTTGTGTTAATTCAATTTCATTCAAGTTGTGATAATTGTCATTAGTAATTCATTATATATGGACAAGAAATTTTTGCTGTGCACATATTTAGAATATACAAAAGTGTATGATTAAATCAGGTACACTTTCAATGAAGTTTTACCTGGCAAAGATGAGCTCTAATGTTCTTTTTGGCAAACAGAGAAGGCTGCAGTTTCGAGTAATTGCTTATGATAGTTACTGGCCAATGTGACCTGCAAAATTGACCATGTATCATTTCAGGTTTGGCAGATGTTAAGTGTTTGTTGATGGGACTTCGGGCCATCCGAACCACATTAAAGTCCAGTTGCTGTATCTGTTGTAACATTTGGGATGGCATCATAAATACATACGAATAGAGATTGCAGCACATCCCATGCATTACCTTTGAGGAGGCAAAGTGTGACAAATATTCTCATTACAAATATAAATCTGTACTGACCATTTAAGTAGCCATATGCAAATGCTGTTACCAATTGCTAAATAGTGCCAGTGGTATAGACATTTGCCACAAACTCTTCACTCACCAAAAAACAATGAAACGGTTGATTTTATTTTGATAACAGTGGTATGGCACAGTTTTAAAGAGTTTGTAACACAAGGTAGATATCTAGTTCAAATGGAACTTTTTGCAGTGAGTTTTCAGCATGAGATGTTGTTTACAAAATAATTTTGTTTTTCTGAGGCAAAAGTATGGCAGTGATTGTTAAACAGACCACTTATGATGACATTAAATCAAACACACTTCCTTTGCTTTCATTCACTGATTAAAGTTAAGACAAGCATAATGTACTTAGTCTTGGCCTTATTTTTATGAGATCGTGAATGGATTGCAGATTGAGGTTTTGTGTTGTATAACCTTATTTAACAAGATTTATTTTCAGTATTTAGGGTCATTTATGTAAAAGAGTTCTATAAAGCAACAGCTAGTCACAAATAATAGACATGCCAAATATGTTAACTGATGTTTTGTTTAATGCTGAACTCATCACATTGATTATGCTTTCACCTCTTCACACATTCATTATCGTAAGCAGCATATCATGTGGCTACGGATAGCTGATAATAAAGTGGGCAACATGTGTTTGTTTTCCCAGCACAGAGCTCTGGCAGTGTTTCTGTTCCGCTGTGCAATAAATTCCATTCCATTTATGAACAGATTTCAGTGGTCAACATGACTGGTAATCAACATTCAGTAAACATCTGTTACTATCTATTAATGAAGCAGCACAGTGGATTTATGGCTGAGGACTGTTGGCATAATCATCTAAAAACTATATTTTTGCAACTGAGGGGGTGCAGCTTGGAGCTACAGTGAAAGCTGTTTGTAAATGTGAGAAAAATGAGAGAGCAGAAGAGGATTAAATTAAAAAGCCAAATGACCCTGGCCAGATGGAGCACAATATAATGAATGTAATAAGTTGTTGAGTTGCCAGTTCTACAGAAGCTGATGATTTGTAAACGGCACTTAAGGCGTGTTAATGGGTCACTTCTGTGAATGAAGAAATAACTTTCCTCACCTTGATAGCCCTTGCCAATGGAGCAGTACTGCATTATGAAAAGGCCAAAACGAAGTGATAGTTGCCACGTGCTGTCGCTAAAGTGCACGCATGCAGAATCCACAG
This sequence comes from Albula goreensis, assembly GCA_022829145.1. NCBI lineage: Eukaryota > Metazoa > Chordata > Actinopteri > Albuliformes > Albulidae > Albula > Albula goreensis. Next base: position 12,501,812 of record CM040759.1, read on the forward strand.
CATGCTAACCACATAGTGTGCATACATTCCAGAAAGACTTTAACATAGTTGAATATCTTGAACAGCAACAGTTGAATGAGCATTATATTCTACCAAGATGATATATGTATGTATAATGATACATGCCAGCTGTCTCTCTTCAGTACTAATTATTCACTAAATTCATGTCTATCCTCCTGCTTCTATCAAAAACTGTTTGCAGCATGGATTTCTGTTTGAAATGAACCTGACACAAAGCAAAATGAAGAATCTTAATTCAAAGTAAACCACAGCTGCAGGTAAGTAAGTCTTAGAATGCTGATTCTGATAGATTTGGTGTAATATGTCAAACAGGCTAAATGATAATTATTTGGGTTAAAGACAGCATGTTAATGAAATAAATCATGAATGAAACCATGGTGCAATTAATTACAGCACTCATTTTGTCATGTGACATTTTATTTATGAGTTTCCTGATTTTATAAAACATCAATTATTTTGACACTATACCATTACACCACCGTAATTATGCACTTCACAAGTATTTTGTTATTTTAAAATCAACAACATATAAAGGGAGCATTAGCTGAGGGTCAATGAAGTCTAATCTCTTGGGGAATTTATATTACAAGTTTATGACTCACAATATAACTGCAATAATTTCTTAATGTGTTTCTTTACAGAGTATTTCATAAAATGTGTTCTGTGCTATTAATCTTAGTTTCAGGATACCGTGAGTCAGATGTATTGGAAATGATACAACTGTTTGTTTTGCTAATGCTTCTCACCATTGAGGGAATGCGTAATGATTAAAAATGATCAATAGAGCAATCAACAAAGGACAAATTATCATGCAACGCTCTAATTCCCTCTTGTCTACTGTAGGGGACCTAGAGCCTGTCTATAGATAGACTATCCAGTACAATAAATTGGCATGTGCCAGCCAAAACTGGAGCATCACAGGCTTTGCAACTTCGCTGTAGCACTGTAATACACACCTGAGTACACACAACCCAGTCAGGTACCTGTCTGCTAATTTTCAGGTAAATGTTTTATGCGCTGCAGCATTCATTCCAACTGCTTGTGAAAATTACCTTCATCCTAGATCAAAATGCTAACCTGGAGTAACCTGGGTGCAAATTAGGGCTGAATTAGGGCTGAAGCTTTCCCAGCAATCTACAGTTAATTGCTTTCCTTTCATTTGTACTGCTCTATCCACTCTTTCTTGCTGCATTGTATATCTTTTTATGAATAACAAAAATGGAAGTTTGCTCCTTTGTTTATTGTAACTTGACCTAAAAGAGACAGCCAGAGAGCCCCTCAGCCGAAGTAAAAAGGGATAAGCCTGTAAGTGTATGCTTTCTGTGCAAATGAAACTCCACAACTTAACAGTAATATCACCTGGGTTCTGAGTCAGGGTTTTAAACAACTAGATTTTAGATTTAACAAGTGAAGCACAAACTCTTTAACAATGCGCACTACCTGAATTGCCATAAAAAATGCATCCAGCTGTACAAAAATGATACTTTTCAAGTGCTAAAATGAATGTGTTACCTAATAATTAGATACTACTGTATATATGCCTTATAGTATAACAGATTGTATAATAGCTGAAATACCATTAATATCTGGGCACGGCTGAATCATTAGATGAAAGGCATTTAAACATTTCTGTATGAGGTATTACTTATGATCAAAGTATTTCCACAGTGGGAAGACAAAGCAGTACTCCACCTGAACCAGACTTGAATGAACTCATTAATTACATTTTGCACATTCTTTTTTGTTTGAGAATTGAACTCGGCCCATCACCATTAGAACTCCATCAGACTTAAGATATAAGGGTATTATATGTAGATACATAGATATTGACTCCAAGGGTTATTTTAAAGCTGAGCAACATGCTTTTGCCACAAGCATTTTTCGGACTCCTTACCCTCCCTTCAGAATTCAATCTCTTTTTGCATCTGTGTTATGTGGGTCCCGCCCCCCACTCCACCTCTCCCCCAGAGGAAAATCTCCTGAACTGACATTTACAATTTGTCTTGAAGATGGCACACTGGGATGACAGATACTAGATTATGAAATGCAGAGTTGCACAGAGGTCAGATAAACAATTTGCCACCGAGCCAGGCTACCCATAATGCTCTCAGCCACGGCATCAGGGGCCACTGGCACAAAAGAAGTGTGAGAAAGTCTGGAAGCTCACCACAGGGCCGGCTTTGCATTTTTTTTTGCAGGTTAATTCATTCGATGAAAAGCTGCTGTGTGTGATGTGTCATATATCAAAGACAGGGCATCAGTAATCTTTGCTCAAGGGCACGGATAACAGACAGATAGACATGTGAATGAGATGGGGGGAAAAAAAGCAACTCATCCTTTTCTGCTAACACCACGGCAGAGATAAAGGAAGATTTATGAGTCATCCTGGACCACATACCAGCATGCCGCTCATTTTTCACATGCTCCAAAAAATTGGTGCTAGAAAGCAATCTGCTTGTCACAGTGTCCATCAGGTACTTCAGGAGGAAATTGGGTCCTTCAGGCTTTTACTCTGCAGTCAGCTATTTTCTTTATAGCAGTTTTGTTTTTAATGGTATCCATAAATATATGTAGGGTTATAAGTACCTTTATCACCCAAGGTGGTTCCGTGTGATGTGCAATCCTCGCTCTGCGTTTGAACTGGGAGGCTGCTGATAGCACTCTCTGATGAATGACCTGAGCTGTTGGATTCTCAATGCGTTGATTGACACTGATAAGATGGTATGACTGCTTCCTTGTTCAAGCTGGCTGGCAGACATTTCCTTCTTATACCATGTGGACAAAAAAAGCTCTTTTTTTGCAAGCAAAATGTCATGTGGAAAGGACAATAGCAAGATCATCTACTAGAGTCTGTTTTTATGAGCTTGTGTATTACAAACACAAACAAGATACATATATTCGTGTATATATACCTAGAAGTGTTGGAGAAAGAGTAACATACATTTTAGCATTTTATCACATTTTAACAAATTTAACTCACATTTTAATGAAAAATTAAAAAATGGTCAGATGGCTACACCAGCATGTACTTGATTAAAAAGAAAAATGTCTGAGAACTGATAAAAAAGAAGAAGGACAGGGTGTGGTGGTGATGTTTGCCATTGTTTTGACTGCATCAGCTGTTTGAACAGTTTTGTGTTTGGGATTGTTGAGGAACAGGGTGGAGCAAAGCGATGGAAGTCAAAGCTATAGTATATATGTGGCTGTGCTGGAAAACAGAGCTAGTTGTTTGAGGTGTGTGTGGTTACGTGATATACTTTTATGTCCTTCTCTGAATGGAATGCATGAGAACAAAAAGTCATCTGTCCAAGTGGGAATGGATTGTTTCCGAAGAGCACAGCTGGGACTATCCCTAAAGAATACATTTATTTATTGTCTGCAGTCTTAAGTCATTCATAAAATCTTCATAAATGGATTGTTTAGGACCCCTTTGGGCTCTAGCCTTCCGCCTCATAGAAATGCCCTTTGGGTAGGGGGAACAATGAAATATGGTTAGGCTATTATGCTTTGGTCTTTTCAGGGTTTACAGCAATAATTACAATGGGGCATTTAACAGTAATCCACTATGTACTGTATCTGGTCCAAGTCTCCACTCTCAAAGTGCTGAGCCTCACGGTCCTCTGGGTCCTCTATTATATGTCTCCGTCGCTAGAGCATCACCCAGCCAGTGTAGCCTGCTTTAAAGACTGGCGGATGAGCGCACAAGGCCAAAGATCACCCCTTTGGCTCAGGGGAGATATTCATGGTATGTTGTGCTGGGGTCTTATGTCATCTTTACTGGCCAAAGTGGCTCTTGTTTTAAATACACCAAAGCAGGGAATATTGGGGCATATGATTTGAAATGAATGCAGATACAGATTGAAAGATATACATGTGTGTGAATGTGGTAGCTGGAACCATACAAAGCGGTATGTCTGTGTTCTTACATTTTATGTATGTATTAAAACCTAATGACTTAAGAATAGCATCTCCATATTCTTTGTGCCTTCCACTCTTTATCAATGAACCCTGTCCGACATGTGTTGAAAATGGAAGGAAACTGATAAAAAATGCATGGACAATAGTTTGTTAGCGTAAAGTATTGGCTGCTCTGGTTGGAACAGTTTTACTTGTGAAAACCATATGCATTGGTTTCAACAACTGTATTACTCAACACGTTAAAGTTTATTTTGAACATGGCATGTTGATTTTTAACATGTGGTTCCCATCTTTGAATATCAGTTATAATTAATTATATTCTTTAAGTACCATGTATGGCCAAATATTAGCAAAAGTAATGTTTGACCTACAGTAGAAAACATTACAGAGGTTCCTAAACATTTTTTTTAAAAACAATTTCTAATTTCATTTAATTTATATAAAGATTATTTCAATTTAAATGGGCTTGGTTATGATATATCTTAAGTCAATTGCTTTGATTTTGAAACATTAACAGCTTAGGCCATGTTTTTGTTTTCTTACATTCAAAAATCCACAATTTGGTATGGAATGAAAATGAAAAATTGCACATGACATTGCATAATTAGGAATGATAACTTTTCCATGAAGAGTCCTACATGCGAGTCACATTAGTCCTTTGGGAAACATTACACAACACCTTCATAGACCATACTCCGGCATGCTTACATGTGCTAGTTATCATACCTCACCATACCTTTTGCTACATTGTATTTGTAGAACTTCAGTTGGACCTCTGAGATATGAAGACCTTAATAACAGAGGTGATTAATGCATTTAGCCATCTAGCAGTGTAACCACATTGAATCATAAAACAACCATGTGTATAACCACTAGTTTCAGTGTTTAGGACACAAACTGTGATTTCTTTATAAATTTCCCAAAATATCTTGAGTCCTTTTGTCTATTTATGATAGTATTTTGGATTTTGTATGCATGTAAATTGATAGAGTTTCACTATTGGCCATTCTGCATCAGACGGTAAAGTTGATACAGCGTAGAGTACTACTTAAGGGTTTGTTCCCTGTTCATTTGACCAGCATTTTAAATATTCAAGTAGAAATATTTAGGGTAAAATGCTACCTGGCCATCATTCACTCCTCTGCCAAATATCACAGAAATGCAAGGAGACATAACATGTCCTTTCCTGCAAGCACACATTATTCTGACCTTGGTTTCCCTAGACAGAGCTGATATATTTTAATAGATGAGTACAAATAATAGACTATACATACTTTCTGCTGGTCATATGCCAAACTAAACAGTGCAATAGGTCAGGGATTCATTTCTGTTTTAATGCCCTCCTTTTAATGGAGGAGGAAAAGGAAACCAATTCGTATTGTGGGCGACATGTGACCCTTCTGTCCTTGAACACAGCAGGTAAACCCTTTACCTTCAGAGAGCAATTTCTGAATGCTGTACAATGAAGCTCTCAACAATAGACAGTAATAAATAAGTCAGTCTATTTACTGGATATATATTAGCTGCCATTTAATAAACAGTCAGCCCAGTAGCAAAGAATTTCTACACAAAGAACTTATGCTTTTAGCAGTTACCACCAACTGTCTTTAAAAAAAAAAACAGGTGCACAACACATTGATAGTTACTCCCTGACTTGGCAGTGGAAAAAAGAGTTGCAGTGTAAGGGTGTGACTGGCTGCTTGGGTGTGGCTGACCACTCATACCCCACGGGTGAAATAGGGAGGAATAGGACTGCAGGGAACCACTCCTGCATCTTGCATGAACTCCAATAAATAACTGCTATACACATTTTTAAGTCACTTAATCATACAAATGAATTGGAGTCAATTATTAGCACTCAGACAGTCAGTCATATGTTTGATAATCATGTTGATTGTTCTTATTATTATTGAATGCACAGAGCCTTTCATTGATTTCAAGTTTCTGAGGTGTGGGTAGGAGAAATTCACCTCTACCACCAATGGGGAGCACCTGGGTGATGCAAGACAGCCGTTTTGTGGCAGGGCACTCACTGAACATCTGCTGAGGTGAAATGGGAGGGATTTATTTATCCAGAAAGACCCAGATGAACCCATACCCTGAATGGCCTACACTGCAAACACATTCAGCAGTGGGGTGTTCGAAATTGCTCATTTCTCCACCAGGGGTTATGAAATTAAATAGCAACAGTATCAAACCTAAAGAGTTTTCATGTTGTTTATAACAGTGTGAATGAACCAGCCCGTTAAATGTCTACCTTAGCTCCTTACATGTGATTATTGGAACCTTTGTCAATTTTTTAATAGTTGCATACAATTTAGTATTCTCTGAATTGTCTAAATTCTATCCTAACATATTTGTAAACCGTATCAAATTTTATTTTATTTTATTTAGCTTTCTATACAGGACTATTTTCATTCTGTGGTAATTGACTTCAGGGCAAGATGGCAGACTGTGCTGTGTGTTCCTAATGGCTGTGATGTCTGCCTTATGTATGCCTGCTCTTTGGGTTATTTTTTGTGAGGAAAGTGTTACCTTTCTTATTAATGTGCTAATTGAGTAGCCATATTTAAGAGGAACATGATGAGAAGGAATGAATTATACCCTCAGTGTCACACAATACCTTCACTGGAGAATTTGAGGATGAGGCTTTCTGAAGAAACCTCACTGCAGCCTAATACATCGTGATGAATACAATTGATAATATTTCGTGAATAATATCAAATAGCATGTATGTTTGCGAAACTTCCTGGCACATATTTTCAGTCGTCTTCAGAAGTCTCATACTGCCTTCAGCAAGTAAGATCAGCTTACCAGTCACCACTTATTTTATCCAAGTTATCTTGAAGATCCATAAACCACAATATAGTAAGTTTGGGTGGCTGGGAGAGTAGTGCATGTCCTTCATGACAACTCCCTTAGAATTGTATCTATTTAACAGTTAGATGTATACATTCTATGGCACAAAAATGTCAGAATGCATTCTTGTTATGGTCTTTTTTTATCACTGCCCTTCTGCTTCTTCAGAAAACAATGTGTTAATATTGTATTTTTTCAGGCCCTCAACTAACTTCTACCTAAAATGTCCTTGTTTTAATCATGATTGTGCTTCTGCACTGAACATATGATTTTACAAAGTGGACTGCTGTTGAGTTATATAAAATTGTGGATGCCACTGGTATGTGTCCAGTGTGTAATTTTCAGCCAGTTACAGTAAAACAGAAACTGTTCAGTCCAGTGTAATGGGTCATTCAATAACATTATGATAGCAGTAATTTCTGCTGCTGTTTACCATGATGCTGTATGTGGCGGTAATACATGTCCACACTCCATTGTATGGAAATGTATTATGGCACATGTAATGTGACCCATGGTGTGCCAGAGCAGGAAGAACTAGGTTCCACCTTCCTCTGTGTATCAGGTTTCTTGTCGGGAAACATTTGACGCTCAGCTGGCTCTGTTGAGAGAGCGGTAATGTTAAAGCGGACAGCGAGATCAGCTTAAAGCAACAAACGCGGGGACTTTGATTTCATATCGGATACCGCAGATGCAACTTCCATTTTCATCGCTGTCAACAGGGATGACATTAGGACGGAAGCGGCGGAGCTTGCGGTGGGATTTCCCCTCACAGCAGTGTTTATGGATGTTGTTGTGAGGGAGGACGCCCTTCTCATACAAAAGGGTCACTTCACTCCTCAGTGCTGTTTATTTTTAGTAATAACATTCAATACAATTGAAAGTTGGGTCAAGGTGAGGCCAGGACACTTGTGAGGGGAGGGTGCACATTGGAACAACAAACAGATGTTCTTTGATGATAATTGTGGAGGGGAAAGGACTGGACGAGAGTCATAAAAATGTTCACTTGTTGAGGGTCCCTCACCCGGGCCAGCCGCCGTTGTTGTTTTGCCCCCCTTCCCCCCCCACCCAACTACCCCCCCCCCCCACGGTGTACCTGCTGTTACTATCAAGCCACTTGCCAACAGTGACATCTGTTCAGTGTAGGCCTTGTGAATTTGAATGTCAATATCCTCGCCTTGAACCAAACGGGAAAGTATTTGTCACTCAGCACAGATCATTCTTCAAATAAAAGGTTAGGGAGACAGAGCCTTTAATCAAGCGGCGGAATGCATCTGTCAGCGGCGGCTTTTAAAATGTTGCATTGAGGACTAGCCGCCGGTTTCGGCAGCTGATGAGTGGAGTGATTGATCTGTGTAAATCATTTTCTTTTACTACTGTCAGTGGGGGCTTGATGGCAGGGATGCCATCATGGGATTAAGAATGACTCCTCTGGGCAGTGCACATGATTAATAACCTGCCATAGAGCACTTGTCTGTCACCTAAAGGAGCAGGGTTCAAATCCAGTCTAGACTAAGGTAATAAAAAACGTGTCGTCTCATCATGTCATTAAATGCACAGCCTCTAATGATAATGTAGCAAGTCACCAATCACTGTCATGTTGTTAGTCTTTCCTTGCAGAAAGCAATTGCAACATTTGGAGCATCTCACCTCTTCACAGTGTACGTTCCCAGTTTACGTAATGCTCAAGGACCAAGTATATCCTACATTACTGAGGTTAACATTGTGGCTTGAATCAGAGACGAGGGAACTAAGATTCAATCTAAATCCAAAGAGGTATAAAAAATTTCCAGCTGAAAATTGAATGCGAAGATTATGTCAGTAATTTTGTGCTATTAGACAAGCCTGTCAAAATGACACACTATAGTGCTTATTTAGTGACAAAAATCATTCATGGGAAGACTAAGAGACATGTGCTCTTGAGACATTTCAGCTTTTAAAAGCTTCAGCCATTATTTCTTCACCAGTGTTGTTTTATCATTTGGATGTACTATTATGTTATTTTAGCAGTTTTAAGTTTCATTTTACTAACCTGAGCCATTCTGATTTATATGGTTATTACAGCGCCCACGTTTACCGTAGAAATGACACGTAAATCACATTTTTAATGTTAGAACAATATTTTTTCAGTTGGAAAGAAAGACATTGTAGTTACAGTGATCCTCATTATAGCTCTCATTATTGTTTAAGTGCTGCTCATTTTTTCAGCAGCAGGCCTGAGTGCTCTTTATTTGCTGCTGAATATTACATTTTGCATTGTTTAACATTAATTTGCTCATTGGGCGATGAGAATGACTGCATTATATTTTCTAATACCCAGACCAGTCACTGACCTTCAATTCTTGCTGAGTTTAGCACCTGCTGACCCTGGCCTTAAATCTGTCAGGTCAGAGATATATAGAGGCCTTTTCTGCCATGCTTGGCCCGCTTGTCTTGTCCCAGCGATGTTCTACATCTTGTTTCAGAGATATTTTGCCGTAATGTCCTGTGACCTTTTCCATCGAGTGAGGCAGTCAGGGAGCTGTTCAGAATGGGAAAATTGAGCTGTTTTATTCCTCCCTAAGGAGTGTCATGTTTCCCTTCCACCATTTATTTGAAAGCTATCATTTTCTGGAATTCATCGCTGAAAAATGGCATTGATTTGCTGGATGATAGATGCTAAGAGTCCATTTATTGGCATGGCTATTGACAGTTTTCTGTAAATTCTGCATCTAATTATCACTCTTGGCTAAATGATACACCTTGTGGACTTGAGAGATGTAGTCGATAGCTCTCACTGTATTGTTCTACCAGCCCCTATTGAGCCGAATGTCACAGCCATGTGATTTATGCCATCAGAAAGAACATTTCTGTCAGTGTGCTACATAATTAAACAAAATACAGACTGATTGGAGATAAAGCCAGTTCTTCCAAAGACATAAGCAAACAAGAAGAGATCGCCACAATACATGGACCAGACATTGAAGAACTGTTTTTGGAACTCTTCAGACTTTTCAGTTTCCTGAGGTTGTTTTTTTTCCCAGTTACAGATAAACCATTTCCTATTGATTATGAAACAGCCAGGATTAGAAGGAGAATGGTGCCCCAATTGAAATTCTACTAAAAAGCCATAATTTTTCTCAATAGAAACTGAATAGTAAACATAAATAAATAAATAAACATGCCTATTTAAACACAAAGAGTCATTTCTGTTTTACATCTGACCCTTTTATGAGCACAGTAACCCGGGGCTAATGATTTACACAGCAGCCTGGAGCCACCACCATTCATTCCATATATGGATTTACATTTCAGAGTATGAACCTCTTAGACTTAATGGTCACATCATTGTGCAATTTGACCGTAAGGACAGCTGTTTCTGATAAACACATTGAGATAGAGGGACACTGAGTGGAAGACTAATACAAATGTGGACAATAAAATCCTATTTCTATTGTTAATTTTGCCTTTTTTCCTCAATGTATTCATGAATATATAGAGGATTGGTGACATTATAAGATCTTCAAATCATAAATAAATCTTAATTTTTTTGAATGAACCGCACATGAATCAAGCTGGGCTTTCCCACAGTGGCTATGAATTGCTACATTTAAGAGCTAATGGCTCACTTCACAATTTTTTGTAACAGACAGATTATTGTAGTATGGATAAAATTCAGTTGGGAAGTGCTGTAATCCCAGTTTTGCCCTGGATCAGTCAGTTAGAATTTCACACTGACCCTGTGATCATCCCCTCTGCACTGAGGGCCTCTCTGCATGCCTGGTTCCCATTGAGGCACCTCAGACCGACAGTAAAACTATCCGGTCCCCCCTTTTTGGAAGAAAATTACCATTTTCATGAATAAGCTCATAAAAGTGACACTTCTTCCCCAAGAAGAAGTAGTTACGTTAAAACACACATGACGTAATTTACTGGAACAACTTTAAATACTTGCTGGAAAGATCAAATTAAATTAATGCTCATTATTTAAATAATACTTATCATTTCATCGCAGACAGTTAATATTATTAACGCCGTTAAAGATTCTTGGCTGAGCTTTGCTCTCCATCAAGTTGTATCAGCTTTTAGAAGGTAGCTGAGTTCATGCATCAAAGCAGGCAGGAAGGCCTTCGATCTGCCCATTTATATGTGTTTTATTTGTTCACAACTTTGCCCGTAACACAACAGCTGTCGTCATTACACAAACAAGCTGGCGAATAACAGTGGAGCCCTGAACTAACAGCAAGCATATGGACTGTTTGCTGTGAAGGAGTGCATGAAAAAGAATGTGATACTGGCCTCTCCCCTCTGGGACTGTCAAAATGAGGTACAGCTCTCCAAAAGGAAATACAAAAGTACAGCCGATCAAACTGTATTTGCGAGCTCAGTGCCTAGGGCTAGTTGCCCTGTGAGGTGTAGCCTGGCAAATCACCATGCGCTCAAACCCAAGGAAGCATTCCTCTCTTTGGAAACATGGTCATATTTTTATGAATGACAAATTACTGCTCTTGTTTTCCCTGCCCCTCAAATTGTTTTTGCATTTATGTTTGTTTTTTGAACTTGAATTAATGTTATATTGGTGAAGGTAGGCGGGTTTGAAATAGCAAACATATTAAATGTTAAATATTTAGCTTTTCATTGAATTTGACAAACTAGCCCACTCAAATGACATAGAAATAAATTGATATAATGAAATAGATTTACACTTTAGAGTAGTTACTGGTGAAAAAGCCCCCCTTCCCCCGATTTCAATTTTGCAGCAAAGATCTAGCTCCTTCAAAGGAAAAAATAATACACATACATTCTGGGCTGGACAAAATATTATAAACACTAATCGATACATGAATATGCTTTAACTAATAAAGAAAAGATTCAGTCCTTTTTGCAATACTGTTACACAAATGATGAACTGTTTTGAGTTGGGTATGGTGGGATACTGTTCCTAATAGAAACATTTTTACATTGATATTATAGGATAGATGGAGAGGGAAGTATTGTACTTATGTAAGATGACTGCCCATACCGTAACAGATCCATAAGAATGTTTACCAGATGGGAACAGACAATGTGGAATCAAGGCTTATTCTGGCTTAAACCTATTAAGACAAAACTATTCAGATGTAGGAAAGAGTAAAAGATGACTCATTGAAACATATTCTTTCTTGCATTTCTCAGAAGTCCAGATTTAGCACTCATTACATCAAGACCTTGGCCTTTGTTATGGAATTGAAGCCCTAGCTAATGCTATATATATTCTTTATGAAGGTCATGGCATACAGTTGTTGTTGATACTAGGGAGCAGATTCAATCAAATACACATTAAGGACATCTCTGTCATCTTCTCTGTTAGTCTATTCTAAGGGCATATGCAAAAACAAAAACCAGAAATCCAAGGAACATGAAGAAAAGGAACATGTGTGATCTTTATATGTGCACAATATGTACTTCATCACTATCTGTGATGGACCAATATGTGTTTGATGGCCAAAGGGTTTCCGTTATGTAATCCAAGTTCTTTTGAGTGCAAACACTCTGAAAGAACTAGGGTTCTACTAAGTTGTTAGTGAGAGGTGGTGGGTGGAAGGGTTTCATCTCTCTTGAACTACTGTATGGATTTTAAAGGCATGTCAGGTCAAACAACTGCCAATTTGTAACTTCCAGCTGGAAAAACTATAATAAGCAAGGATTCACAACATATTCTATTTAAGATTGATCAGAAATAAAACATTTTATGTGGTGTGCAATCAATGCTCAAAAACAGTGAGATACTATATAACATCAACATTTGAAGTCTGAAGTGCTCTCCTGTGGTTTTCCTTGAGATATCTAACAGAGATTTTATGCATCTTGGAAAACCATGTTTTGAGTCAAAATTGGTTTAATTTTAAATTGTAGATGCAGCATAGAAATGTGTTCCTGTCAGCTTGCTTTATTTTCATCTCACACTGTCTGATTAATGACATCTGAAAGCCATAAATTGACACAACTGACAGAAGTAATTCTCACCTTTATTGCATGTTGTGAGACGTATGAATTGTTTTCTATAAATACAAACTCTTCTTTCAAATTAAAACACTACCAATGTATAATACTTTCAAAGTGAGGTGTTTTCATTAATACTTGTCATTTACTATCACAATGAAGCTACCTTGTTAATACTGCACAGAGAACAGAAAACTATTCATCAACTCCCAAACAGCACATTCTGTTTGAATGTGAATTGACTGAATTAACTCAACTGTGGTTTTAACACTTAGCATTTGCTGTTAAATGTATAGATCAAATGTATGGATTGAATGCATAACCCACAATCAAGGCATGTTTCTGTAAAAATATCATTCTGCTAACTGCAGGAACAAATATTTCTGCAAAATATTTCTATGAAGGCTTGTGTGAAATTTGGAGAACCTACTGTAAAAGAAGGAAAGGGCGGTTACTCATTGTATTATACATCATAAACAACAGTGTATATTGTGTTATTATTGTTTACACTCTTTTGTCATGAGATTTTTTTTTGGTTGATTATGGGGAAAGTGGCTTTCCATTTTTTCTCCATATACTTGGAATTGCATTTGAAGAAATACATATTTTGGAAAAGTGCACACATTGTTTTTTATCTTTCCAAACCATTCCCCCCTCATATGGCCATATAATTATGAATAGAGTCCTGCTTCCATCTGGCAATGAGACTGGGTGGGAAAATCCTAATTAATGACCGTATCCTCTCCGACACTCTTTCATGTGCTAGCGTGAAGCTTATCGGACTGTTACAACAAAAGCCTGTGGTACCTATTCTTAATTTACTTTCATACTTTACTGGTATATCTAAAGGGCTGCTCCAGGGAATTAGCATGGTGTTTTACAGCTTTCACATTTTCCTGATGTGTGCTGTCCTTCCGTGGTGCTGGTTGATCTTAGCAATTCTGTCTTTTGAGAGTAGATGTGCTTTTCCAACCCCCTTGGGGTTTATGCTGTATATCTTGCATTATTTCAGAATATAGGCCTCACTCTTAGTGGCGGGTGAACACAGAATGGGGGTGGATGGGCATATGACAAGCCTTTGAATCAAAAGGCATCAAACTTTAAGGAATCTTTGTGGTTTGTGAGTTTACACATGCATTGGGTAACCCAGTTGGATAGCTGTGGTAATTTGAGTATTGTGGAGGAACCTCAGAACAGGTACCGCTATCCTCCTTCCCCTAAAGTAAATAAACAAACACTTTAAAAAAATCTGTCCTGCAGTTCATTCCTAAGAAGTAGTATTCTTATAAATGTGTCATTCTAATGTTTAATATATTGCTTTTCCAACTAGTCGCTGCTAGTTGGTTGCAAAACTCACACAACCATTGACTACATTCTTGCACAAAATGGTTACATTTTCATATGTGTAATTTAAATTTGGGAGGGAATAAACAAAAATGATTTTCCATTCTCTGGTTTTGCATCATGATGTCCAGATCAAGGTCTATATGTATCACTTTTGCTGGTCACACTTCCAATACCAAAACCCCATGAAAAAGGTACACAAGTGGGTATGTAAATCAGAAATTGGTGATAAAAGCCCATGGTACTTTCATTTTGATGTGGAGCAAAAGATGTAACGGCAAAGGTTAAGAGCATTTTAATATGTTGTAGGCTGCACTCCATTCTGAAATGGTAAACTTGTTTAGCTTTCCTTCGCTTGAGTCTGAATGTTTCATTTTTTTGGACAACACCACAGGCAGTCGTTACATCCTTAGTTCATATATGTCAGGGCCAATAAAATCCATGTATTCCCATGTATGCATTTTCCCACTCTTGGTAAGGCCCCATTCAATCCACTTGCACACAAATGAAAAGAGAAGTGGCATATATGTAAATTGCCTACGCAATCATTCCTCTGCTATCTCCCCTTGAGAAATAACCAAAACGTCAACACAAATACAATATTATCAAAAGAACCTGATGAGGCGTCAGTCACACCAGAGGCATAAATGTATCCCTTTTATTGCATTTCCAATGAGTGAAACACCTGGGCAAGCATTTTGTAAATCAAAATGGAGAGGTGTATTTGCATTAATATATAAAATACCACCCTGTGGAAACAGCCATTTCATCCATTATACTATATCCTCATATTTCACTACTCCATAGATATTTGGCCACTGAAAAGTATGGATATAGCCATCACCTACTGGGATGCTTTTGTGAATGTTTTCTTGTAAAATCAAGGAAATGCAGTATGTATGATGTGCTGCTTTGTAGTGATTTGTTGCAAAGACTGAAATGGCAGATAAATAAAACTAATTCTCAGTGAATTATCCATTGTTTTAGGTTCATGAAATTATTGGTGATGCTACTATCCCTGTAGACTAGTACACTCTACTCAATTTTAGCCCCAATTCAACTCTTAATTACCCTCCAGAGTTACCACAATTGGACTTGTACACACTGAAATCATACCTTGGCTTAACAACTTGTGTAGCATTTTGTGACAATAATTACTTAGCAGGCACTTTCTAAGTGGTTTGTGACTATCTCTGTTTTGAAATCTTCCAACTGTGCTCTTTCTCCTGGTGAGTCGGAGATTTGTTGAAATGACATATGTCCATATTTACTCAAGTATGCACACATTTATACTCAGAGTTTCTTTATGTTGTTTCTATGTGTTGAAAATAAACCATTCCATATTTGAAAATCCACACGTCACTCCAACATCTGTGATACTGCCCCAGTAGACTGGTTATTCAATGTGTATAATATGGCGTGTATATATTTGTATCTTTCGCAACATGTTGACTCAACAAGAGTAAGTTTAAATATTTGTATTGTAATGCATTTTAAGACACATCACATAAGTGCTATATATTTTCCAAACTACTCTGCATTTGTTACCCACACAGTTACAAGCAAAGATATGTGGGTTATTTCTTAGTGCCACCCTACATTTTGAGTTCTCCTATGTCACTCTGCACAGTGCCAGCTCAATTGTTTACATTTAAAATGACATTCAGGAAACAAAACACAACCAAAAACGTTCGCAGATAACAACCACAATAAAAGATATATGAACGTAATATGCAAATAATACCAAGAATAGAAAGAAAGCTCAAGTCAGACATTGTAATATACTGTCGCACACTACATGTCTTCCACAGAAAAACCACGATGCATTTCTATGAGAGTAACCTCTGTTCAAGTAAAGCCCACAGGAACTAAATGAACCAAACTGGCGACGCTGAATAGAGCAGGATGCTGTAAAGATCGCTCTCCAAGATTCTTTCACCCGTCTGTCAGTGAGAAACAAGAGGGGATACAGAGGTGTTGGCCATGCCAGCGATCCTTTCTCAGAAAACACTGCTGAGCCTGAAGAAGCACTTGTTTCTCCCCCTTGGAGAGCCTCCTGCTTCTGCAAGTTTACATGACCCCTCAACTTTCTGTAAACACAGGCCACAGGATTCTGTTGAACACTGCTTTAGTTGGTAAGGAAGCACTGTGGGTCAGGCTGCTCAAGTGGTGGCTCACAAAAGCAGCCTCAGCTTAGCTAACTGCAGTGATAACCAAAGTCAGCCATATACAGTTTATGACCTTCATAGGTTCTCTAATGTTACTTGTCAGATGCAGGAGTGCAAAAAAGTGCTTTTGGCTGATGTTCCTACAAGCACCATGAGAAATACAACTTACTCCAGGGTAAGAAAAATATCCAGCTTCTGTTTTTCAGAGCATGAAACATACCATCAAGAGAATACCACTTGATATCACAAGATTGGTACATTTTTCTTTCAAATGCATTGTGCCAGATCCATTTATTGTTGTCCTCTTCATAGTCAGAGATGTGACAGTCTATACAATCTAAATTGTACACAAGTTATGGTACTGTGAAACACATAGCATAAATTATTCTCCCATATAATATTATAGTTACTGTATGCTGAATATGATGGAATATGGTTGTATGTTTGGAATGTATGTAGGTGACTTTATTTTACTATCCTGAGTATGCCAATCCTTCTTGATCTTTAATGATCTATTGTAAGTGCATATTTCACAGAGGCTGTATATAGGCTATGCATGTGCACCATTGTACAATAATTCTTGGACTTCACAGTCCCCTGAGACAGATGAGTCAAGAGGGAAAGGAAGAACTTTTCTCTGATTAACGTTGCTAGAGCACGAAGGCAGTTATTTCCCAGCCAGCACATATATACTCTCTGCAAAGATAATTAATGACAATATAAAACAAATGTGTTTTCTTTTCACATTTTGTGTACACATACTTTTGTGTATGAAGTCAAGCCATGGTGAATATGGATTTAAAAACATTAATAAACTTGATCCCCCATACACCATTTGTATCCTTCCTGTTGGAAGAGCAATCTATTAAACTAACAATGGGAATATATAACAAATATAGACAAATGAGCCCTAGAAATAGAATACCAGGGACATTCTAACCCACTTTTTGAGTGTTGCTTTCCTGTGGGATTAATAGGAGTGTGTATATAATGGAATTTAATGAGTGGAAATCTTGAAAGCTCAAGCAGACTCTTGAAATACAAGCAAGTTATTTAATGTAGCTTGATTTTTTTTTTTTTTTTTTGTTGGGGTGGGGGGGGTCGTGCAGCAGTATGTAATTCTGCTGCAGATTAATCTGGTTAAAATTAACCATCAAGAGATACAAGGTTAGTGGTAAAATGTCAAATGAAAATTGCAATTGTCACTGGTACACTGCTGTATATATATTTCATTGCTCCCTGTTTGTCCATGTTACTTATGTACTATGACATTTGTATTAGCCCCATTATCTTCTCAGAGCTGGACAGAAGCCAGGATTCTGCCTCATCTCGCTATCACGACAACTCTTGTCCAGCTTATCACCTCTCCATCTTGTTTTCTCCCTGCCTTTCTTTCTTAGTCCATCTTTTAGTTTCCATTCTTTGATTAGACTTGACAGGAGGGTGATTCAAGTAAGGCTGCTTTGGTAGCCCAAAAATGTTAATTGAATCACAAGAGGGGAGAGAAAACAAATGGCCATCCAAAAATTCTGTAACTATCTCTATTATCTTGTTTTCTGTGTTCACAAATGCACAAATTGTAAAAAAAAAAAAAAAAAAAACACCATGATGAATATTAAACCTTTTTATATATGTATATTTGCTTTAAAACTATAACAAACACCATCTCATGATCAATAAGTTGAAAAGCGCCCAAGCAAATATCAGAAAGATTTATGGATTATTATTGTACTGGAAGAGAAAACACATACATTTCAATGGCAGTAATTCATTCTATTGCTACTGTCTGCAAAAGAACAAATTGTGAATTGGCAAAAAAACAAAAAAAAAAGAATATTATTGTTGATAATTGTCTCCTTACGCTACACTAGTTTTTCATTTGTCTATAATTGATGTAAGGATTTATCGAAGAGTATTATTAATCTTTGTTTCTATGCTTTGCAAAGAATAAGAACTTGATCAATGAAAATTGCTCTCCTTTGTTGACTGTGCTGGACATTATATGTTAGCCACAGGCCATAGCAGAGTAATGGTTAAGATCTGAGAAGTAGGATCAATAAGGAATTGAAATAAGAAGATGAAATGACTTGGATGACAGAGGAGCATTTCTGCACATCTTAAAACTTCTATCTAGGCTTTTGTAATAAATATATATTTCCCTAAAAGAAATGGAAAAAACAGCCATTTAACTATTTTTGCTCTTAGGCCCATTAAAATTCATCTGAAGTTTCTGCATATCACCACATCAAATACACATAAATTATAAATGTTTCACATAGCCTTCTAGCCCCTTGTAGCCCCCGGGTTCCCTGAAAACCGATTTGGTGTCTGTGTACTTTGTTGTTACATGGGCTAGGGAAAATTGAAGTAATGTGCTTTTGCTGATTTATCATTCACATTTCATAGAGCCAACTGTAAGCTAATAAATATTCCTACCTACATCTTATACTTGATGATGCTTGTTGTTTGTCTGATACACAGACAGCCCTGATTGGTTTCATATTTACAACAAAAACAGAAATTGGGATTGTTGAATTTTATATCATACACATATCATGTAACAATAGTGTATTTTATCTGAAAAACCAGGACTATCCACTTATGTTATACACAAAAGCAAAGCTGAATGACCTCAAAACATAGAATGTTTTATAAATCTTCAATAAATGTTTTGATGTCAGTCATTTGTTATAAACATTACATAATTGGGTAGTTTGATTTTATTATTTACACATTATTTTTATCAATTAAATTCAGGCAACACCTTTTATCACAGGAACATGTGAACACACATATTCATGAAATATTACCCCCCATGTTTATTAATTAATTGACGTTTTTGGTTTGACAGCTAGCCCAGTAAACCAGTGAATGTATTTAGTTACCAGTCATGCTAATATTGCATGAAACATATTTATTAAATGTAATTTCACCATAAGTAAAGATTCATTAGGTTTTAGAAGAGAGAGATTTGCACATTTTCAGGGAGAGCTCCCAAACAAGGTCTTGTTTATTCCCCCAAAAATGTAGGCCCTGAGCTATGTGTGTGTAGTCCTGTGATGCACTGTGGCTCTTTTACACAATGTGCCTGCAAACTTTAGGATACAGTGGAATAACAAACCAGTTTATACAGTAACCACAAATTGCAATTACTCTAATCCAATGGCAGCACTGAGCAGAACCAGCCATGTCGACAGTGTTCCATACAATGATTCAGCACACAGGCAAACATAGTGTTTGTGCTACCAGTGACCCATCACACATCCATTTTATTTAGCGTGGCTGCCACGCACATTATCTCCGCCGTACCTCACAGTTTCCCCAGCGGCTGCCACTGTCATGCTGGCCACAGTCTTCCTGGGGTCCCTCGTCCGTCAGTGCCTTTCTGATGTCTGGACATAATGTCAGCCGTTCTGCAGAGGTTTCAGACTGAAGAGTCAATATGAGGGTCAATACCATACTGCTCACGACTTCCAGTCTAGACCACTTCACATTCGTTCTCCTTTTTCTCCTCTTCATGAGGCTGGAGCCATTAGTTCCAATAAGGTGGACATAAACAAATCAATAGAGGATTAGAAAGCCAGATATTTTATCATCTCCTTGGTATTTCTAACACTAAAGCAGTTTAGATGATGAGTTTCCTCTCCAGGAAAATGTCAGAGATGAGAGATTCTCCACTGTGAGTCATTATATGCAGTAACCTGTGCAAATCCATAGATTCTTTGTATTAAGGAAACCATCTATATAGATAAAGAGATTCCATGAAATATCATTGTGTACATTCAGGGAATCCAACATGTGTGGTGAGATATAAACATTTATATGTCTGGAAACAGTTATGTGATATGTTTATCAGATGAATTACAGTTTTGTTTAATATATTTTTCTGAAGAGTTATTGAAAAGGGTGCTTTGAAGTTGCCCTGTAGAGGGACAGGACAGTGCAGTTAATTTGAATTTAATGCTTCGCACATTTATAAGAAAATGAAATGACTGATGAAAAAAAGCTATTGGTTTAGAATGGGCCGACTATCCTATGCTGTTCTGGTTTCAAAACACATATTATGCTTAAATTATTTCCATAATGGAGGTAAATAATGTGGAGACCTTAGTATCAGTCTGCGTGTATCATCACTACTATTTCTTCTATTTACCATGAAGAGTGGAGAGTGATCCTACTGGTTACAATCCATCAGCAATCACTGTCAGGCTTTTCAGTCATGGTAACTGCTTTGAGCCATTCGAGAATATGGGGATGTTATAATCATGTCAGTTTTTTTAGTAAACATATAATACAGACTAAAATGTATATCTTCAAAAACAAACATGTACATGTACAAAGCTTGTCTTGAAACCAAAATAAACATCAAGAACTGTAATAGATGGTAAGCATGCTATATCAATGTGCCACATGATGAAATTTTATTTTAACTGATGTAAAAGGATATTGTTGTTGGAAGACACTTTACAGTCACAGAAACACAGACTTTTAAGTCATCATTCTAATTGCTCTCAAGTGGCCAATCTTGACTGGCCAGGTGCCTGCAAATGCATTAGCCAAGCATATACAGACTTCATGTGGTATAGGTAGAATGTGATTGGTGGTGCATCTGCAGTGTGAAAAGTAGCAAATTTGACAGCACTTGAATGTGCAGAAGTTATGTGATCCTTCCTGAGTCTGTGGAATAGGACCGATGAAGCTTGATGGGGGGTGGAGGGGGTGGGAAGCGGGGCAGGATTTGAGTGACATTACTGTCATATGAAGGTGGTACAAAATTCATCAGGAAGATGACCAATAGCCTTTGACCTTTCAAGCAGTCAACTTTCAAACATTCTGGCATTAAAGTCTGATTATATATTTGTGTAAATGTAATGTTACAAGCAAGCA
Organism: Albula goreensis; assembly: GCA_022829145.1. Taxonomy (NCBI): domain Eukaryota; kingdom Metazoa; phylum Chordata; class Actinopteri; order Albuliformes; family Albulidae; genus Albula; species Albula goreensis. Next base: position 12,522,967 of record CM040759.1, read on the forward strand.
CTTAGATATTGACATAAATAGGGTCTCGTACTGTTTCACTAATTGTATGTGTCCCATGTCCAATTTATAGCGACATATCAAGCCATATCTATGGCATATACTCACATTTAGAAGATGACTATAAATATGAAAAATTGCTTTCTTGAAAGTAAAGCAATCCAGATGTCTTCACATATTTAATTTATGTCTCTCTTGTGGAGTTCTGAAACTATGTGCTACTGAGCAATTCATTCTCTGCTGTATTGTTTAGAGGGGCCATTTTTCTTACATTTCAGTGAGGTTTATTGCATCTTAATCCCACCCTATAGTAACACTGCCTGCAAGGACATTAAATAATGTTTTACTGCCAGTAGTTTGCTCTGTCTCAATTTGTTTTAGACTAATATACAATTTAACCTTCAGAATAGCATTTGCAGGTTCATAACATTTGAACAGGTGTAATTTTTCTAACAAACAGAGTTACAATGTGACCCTATTTATCTCTGTTTCTAGTAATGTGTAACATTAATCTACCAAGTATTCATGACCCATTATTACAGCACAGCAATAATTCACTCCTATTGTTCAGACTTGCACCTGAGGAAAATATATGTTTATAATACAATTGCTCCCTAAAGCGTTTTGCCAACCAACAATACAATGAAAGCAGGAGGGTGTTACGTATAGAATGCTTCACTTCAGCATGCATGAAATGTCACAAGTTATGAAGAGTGAAATGGCCTTCTGGGAGTTTGGTTGCCATCTGAATGCACAAGGATCTGACGTGGATCCAAGTAACGCGCATGCCAGACTGTACTGAGAGCTCTGTGTTTTGCCTTTCTCTTAAGGAAAGACTGATGCATCAGACAGCAAGGTGGTGGCTTAAGACTATAAAGCACAGTTGTGTGGGTGTGTATAAAGAGAAAATGAGTAATCCAAGCATGTTATGGTTATTAGCTTTTTCCCAGTGGAGGTGCCTGACCTACAGTAGTCTTCAGATAATTAGGAGCATAAATGAGGAACCAGGAACATAATTGATTGGCCACATCCATGCTTTGAGGCTGTGCTAAACTTTGAGGAAATGGCCTGTTTGAATGATGTTTCAAGAAGATTTTTAGTACAGAAATCTATAGATATGATCTATAGAAAAATACATTTGGAATGATTGTCAAACATCTGTAACTAAACATCTGTAACAATCTGATCTAATCAGATTGCCACCACCATACATAAACTGTAATTAAACAGAGCAAGACCTCTGTGTTTTCACTTGCTCACTAATACTTAAAGCATAATTGTTTGGAGCCTGTGTACCACATGTGTGTATTGTGTATTGTTCTACAAATAAAAGTAAATTACACAGCTTGTAAAAATGACTCTATTTGACCAGATTACAGACATAATTGGGATTATAGAGGTAGTGAAGAATTAATTTTTTGTGTGCAGTTTTAACAAGGGGCAAGGTTCCAAATGGTTTCCGTGTTCACATCCAAGGAATGACTTATTCTGCACAGTCCAAGTGAGATGTCACAGCTGTATGAAATACTTAATATTCACTCAACACTTACAGCAAAACATAGAGGCAAGTGATTTATTCAGAGCTGCACAACATGTGTGTATATTCGTACACCCTTGCATTAAAATAGTACTTTTTTGGTACTGCATGTAATATTATGATATTATATATATGTGTTTCATGTTGGGAACAGTGTTTTCTGTACCATTTGTAAATTCAGGAAAAGCTTCCTGCTATTGTTTTTGGCCATTTTTGGCTTAATTTCATTAGAGATGTTTTTTTGGAAATATGGAACTCTGGTATATATGTGACATGCATAGCTTTGAAAGTGATATAAAAATAATTTAGAAAACTGTTAGACCTATAGCAAGGTGGTTATGATGTTGAACAGAGGCTCGTCATAGCAGAATGTCAACATTGCATTAAAGCCGAATACAAGAATGAAAAGTATTCCCTTTGTGGACGTAATCAAAGATTTGTTTGGAAAAACATTTCAACTTTTACATGAACAATTCATCAGACTTAATATGAATGAAACAATGAACCAATGAATAACTGTTTATTGAAGATGTCAGCAGGGCTGTTGTAAAACAGTTGTGTACAAAAAGCCTTGTTTAGTAGGCCTATATCAAGAGGGTTTTCTTTCTTTAGTGATGCATTTAGCACATTCCTCCCAGGAATAAAACTTGCTTCATTTCAACATTCAGCAACAATTTTTTCACATTTTATCTGTATTAATTAAATTAGTAAACCATTTCTCTCCTATTGTCTCATTGTTATAAACACCCCATGTGTCTGGGAAGTAGCTAGCTGTATGTGTGTGTGCAGTTCACAGGAAGTATCCTTACCCTTTTTATATAGAAGAAAGCAACAGCTATGTTAGAAAGGACATAATGACATGTTTTCTATTCAAAACTTGAAATATTGCAAAAAATATGTATAGACTATAGTTGATACATGTGTGATTGGTCATTTTTGCATTTACGTTTCCAGATATCCTGGAACGCTATGTTTCTAACTTTCTGTGTAAAACAGACATCAAACAGAGTTTAGATTCATAAAAAACAGTCCTCTATTATTTGTCTATAGCTATGGTAATTGGTAATTGTATTGCATCTGAGATATGCTGGTCTTCCAGAATATATATACTGAATGGAAACACTGCCTATGTAAAAGTCTCTACATAATGTCTATCACTAATACCTTGGATAGCTGCCATGAGAGTGAAACAGTCCCAGTCCTGTTTAAACCATAACAGCATGAATGTTATGCAGCAGTTATGTTACTCCAGTAAGAATTTTTATGTAGAGAACCAAAAGAAGACATTATTGGCCAGTTTCCTCCGTCTCTGCCTGGAGAGTACTAGATATTGATGCTGCCTGTTTTTCTTTTTTGGGGGAGTAGATTTATAACATACAAAGATTGCATGGCCAGGCTGCCATTCGTTAAAGTTAAAGCAGAAAGAGCAAAAAACAGGCTTGCGGATGCTTCATCAGGACCACTCATTCAGAATGATGGATGTGTCGCGCCGCACATTTGTCCGTAAAACTTGCAGAGTGGATGAGCATCATTAACCATGAGAGATAGGTGTAGCATGCTGAGAACTGAGTGCAGCAAACAGATGTTGTGAATTTTTGAAGGCATCTTTCATCCAGGAGCCCATCATTAATAAACTTGAAGGTGATCTTCTTTTTTAATTTAATAACAACATAAGATGCTTAAAGAAGGCAGGGTTACTGAATAAAGGACTTAACGTGGGGATTTTAAAGGTGCACAAAACTATTGCTGAAATGACCCTTAAGTAATGATGTGCTGAACTTCAACTGCATTCATCTGTGTTTATTTGGTAATTAAGGAGGGTTGTTGTTCATATGGATTATGCATTATGAGCAAGGTGGAGATTTTTATGACCTCAATCCCAGAGCTATTTGTGCCTTGTCTCCCTGTTTATATCATTTATTGACAGTTTTATGCTTGTGTGGTGTATGCTACTGTCTCCAATTCTACGTCTTGTAAAGTCAAAAAGTATAAATGATACTATTAAAGAACCCCGAGTATACATTTGGGGCAAAAAACCTTTAAAACCACAAATCAAATGTTCATCCAGTGTGTCTGTGACAATATATGTACTGTGTTAGACATTTTAAAAATAGCAAGATTTATATGTTGAAACACTAAGCACAAAGGTGTTTGAGCACCAGCCGAGCCACGCTCATGCTAAATTGCACCAGCTCTTTCTCCAGACTCTATCTCGGTCGAAGCTGCCTGATTTTATACACAATGCAGAAAAGATTTACTAAGAATAATGTTGAAGCCCCAAAGAATTGTGCAACCTATAAATCATAATAGAGGTTGTGAGATTCCAATGGGCTTGCTGCGTCTCTGTTACCCAGCCGCACTCCATCTCGCCTCCCTTGTGATGACTGCAATTTTCTCCCCACAGAACCGTTGTGGCTTAAATTTGTCCCTGCCACAATTTGCCTACAAACACGATTACATGCATATAACCTATGCAGATCAATAAAAATGTGTCAAGAGCCCTTAGCTTCAGCCCAAATGCGACACATCGTGCTGCAAAGCAGTGTAAGAAATCAGGCGAGAAATGCTGTGCGATCATCTGACTAACACCTGTTGGTAAAGTCACAAAGACAGCACTTTTCATTTGCTGTGCACTACAGTAAATAAGATTGGGGGTGCTGTCTATGTACGGATTAAAATGAAACGCCTGGGAGAGCACAGATATTGCTCTGTATTCATTAATAAATTGAACTGAATTCATTATTTTATAAATGTTGCTTTGCATTTTTACCCAATGTTACTTAGGCCCGTCTCGGCCTTTGTCTTACAAGTATTGGAGTGATGGGCCTCACCTCTCATGGTGTCCATTGTACGACATCGTCACATTACAGATGTACCCGCAAGCCTTGGGCAAAGGGACATACGCGCAATCACTGTAATCCAGTCTGACCTCATCATCTGAAACACCTCAACCAATCAGCCTTTTATTCATTGGATGAGGTCCTGAAAGGCATCATCAGGACCTCCCACATTCACATGCCCTGCCCCCACATGGTGCTGTTGCTTATAAAGGTGCTGGATGAGGCTGGACTGGGTGGCTACACTGGAGCTGATGTCTTTGTAGCTGAGATCTGAGGGCTGACAGCCAGAGCCTGATGAAATACAAGCATGGAAATCATGAGCCTTGTGGCTCAGAACAGTACCACAGACTAATATACATGGATTCACTTATTGCTGCCTCAAAGCCTTATTACAAGGGCAAGGCCAGCTTTTTCCAGGGCCTACGCCATTCCAGGGGTTACTTTTGAAATCAGAAGAGGACAAGAGTAGTCAGGGAAGAGACAGAGAAGGGAAAAACTCATGGGTTCCATAGCATATATCCACTTTAGCAATGGTGCTGATTGGCTGTGTGTGTACACCAAGTCCATTCAAGGCACCTGGTCAGATGTAATGTGGAGCAGTAATGTCACAGATGATTGATAGTGAGCCTTTTCTGCTCTTCTCAGAAAAGCTGTCTGGTATCACATTCCTAAAGTGTTTGGAATGGGTAATAAATCAAACCCCGAAGATTTGATGGAGGTTTTTTCCATGGGAAGGGGAGAAGTGACACTAACTAGGTGCAAATGTTGCTGATGGAACAGTGGTGTTGTACAATGGTTGTTTTAATTGAAACAGCTGCTGCAATGTCTTGCCATGCAAGATCGTTTTTATTTGTTGCTCCTGTAGTGAAGCGTTCATGCAAAGTGTGCTCTTAACATATTTTTGTATTTGTACCTGTGTTTTTGTGGATACATACACTTTTCACCCCTCTGATTATATAGATGTCCAGTTCAAGTCATATCACTATAACAGTGTATTCAAATGTTGAGTAATTTTATCACATTAATCAAAATAAAGATGTCAACTGCTTCAGATCTGACATATTTTACAACTTTTGAAATGTGTTGATATTATTTCAAAAACAAATATGCTATTTATATTTCATCCACTTCACAATCCATTTGCATTTGATTGTATAATTAATCTTATGCCCAGGTGATGACTGTGATTTAGATTGAATCATAGAAATTATGCTATTGTGTCACCTTGAATTAAAATGGTCCTTGGGTTTAGTGAACCTGATTTGTAGGTCATTTAGTATGCATTTATAGTTACTAAACACAGAGTCACTGAGTTCTAAGTCTCCCTTAATGGTGACCACAGTTTTAAACTGAATTATTTCCAGTGTGCTGCGGCTATTCTTTCTCCTTGTTCTGAAGATAAATTAGTAGCTTCTAAATAATGCAGTGAACCCTAATTCTCTTTGATTAGTAGTGAGTTAGATGATAGCGACCCATTGAAATTGGTCATCAGCATAAATAATGAGTGAATGAACTGATAAAATGCAAACTCGCCAGCCATCATAAATCAAATGAGAGCTACTTGCTGTGGAAGTCACTGAAATTAGAAGTCCATGCTCCTATTAATTATGTTGCCTTCTGAAGGCGACAGTGTTATAAATCAGCCCTGAAAGGCACTTCAGTTGGTGAGCTGAAGGAGTGAGACTGCCTGCAAATTGCTTTGTATACGCTCCTAATTGTTTCTTAAATAACCCACCTTCAGAGGCAGTTCTGATAGGTATAGCACTAGGAACGGTCAGGCATGTGTGATAGTGTACATTTCTAACCATTTCGACAGAATACTTAAATATTTCGACTGAATTTTGTGTTTGTTAAAATACAGCAGCCCATGTACTTTCTGAGGAGACTGAGATATTTTGGGGCCAGCCAGGAAATACTCCACTTGTTCTACTGCTCCACCATACAGAATATCATACAATTCTGCAGCACTGTATGGCACAACAGTGTAACGGTACAGGCAAGAGCCAGGGTGACCCATAATCCAGGGCTTCCAAGATAGCCAGAATTCAGCTACTTTGCATTTGGCTCAAAAAATAACAACTGACCCCTCTCATTCCCTCCACTCAGAGTTGGAGCTGCTACCACTGGAAAGGCTGTTCAGATGTGTATTTCAGATGCTGGATATGTAGTATTTCTCATGTATTTATTCTTGTCACTCTTCCCTTTGGTAACAGTATAAATGTGTTTTTTATTAATGGTGTAATTGTAAAGTTAATTAATGGGATTCACCATTGCCCCTGGTTATTCAGATTGTTCTATAAACAGTATGAATGTCTACATTAGGGGAATCTGGGGTCCAGGACCTCCCAAAATGTAAGTTTAGGAGGTCCTCCATTTTGTCATTGTAACATTGTAATTATACTTCTGTGTATCAGAAACCACCCAAACACCAAACAAATATTGTTGGGAGCCAGTCAGTCAGTCAGTCAGTCAGTCAGTCAGTCAGTCAGTCAGCCAGTCAGTCAGTCAGCCTGTCAGCCAGTCAGCCAGTCAGCCAGCCAGTCAGCCAGTCAGCCAGTCAGTGTGAATGAATGTTTGCATGAAGTTTATATGTTCTTTCGTAATGGGTTCTATTTTATTGAGATAGGTAGCGTAACACATGGGGGAATATTTTGGATATATTTCTACTTTTGTCAGGAAATGTAATATTTATCATGTCTGGCATGGTTTCTGGTTTTTTGGTCTGCAATAAAGGCTTTTGCTACAAAATGGGTAGTCAGGTGCATTAGTGGTTATGTCAATAAAAACTGCTGGCTTTGTGTAATTTTCATGTCAGTTCAGTAATTTCTGTTTCATTCCATGTTGGTGACCTCTTAACTGTAATGTTGGTGCTCTGCTATGTCCATGTGTAATTAATTCACCCATATGAACATTGAACAGATGGGGAACACAAACAAATCTCCCATGTCACAAGGATACCAGTGAATGTTGTGTCTCTCACCTCCCTCTGAGCTAAATCAATCAATGACTGTTTGAAATGCAACATGCTGTCAATGAGGAACTCCACAGTATTTGGCCATCACATTTGTAAGGAGAGGTGATTAGGTGCTTTTGAATGAGCCTCAAAGCTGTCAATATAATTACATATAGAACTATTTCTCCATTCAATGAATTGTAATCCTGACATTTCTGAACCAAATTTTTAAAAATGGCAATATGTGTTAATGATTTAATAGGGTTATGTTCCAGCCAGCCAAAATATATCAGGAGTAAAGAGAAAGGCTAGTTTGTACTAGGAACAAAAGCAAAGGGGTCAGCTTGCTAGACCATCATGACTGCTAAATGAACCAAAGCTGACTATTTGATCCTGGACAGTGAGGTACTCTAAATGTACATATGCATGCTTGCCACAAGTGCTTCTATACACAATTCATGGCAGCCTGCTTGCCATAACTACTTATCATAACATCATCAAATGGCCTTCTTTATGAAGTTTGGCTTGCAGAACTCCTCAATGCCTGGCTCAGCATTGGTTCAGCGCTCAGAGGCAAGCTGTTTCATTGTGTCATGAAATTACACAATTTAACTTCCTCCAATAAACATTTGAACAATGTACATTACATTTTAAAATGTGTGTTTGGGCTGAGTGTGGATAAATATATAAATATTTGGTATGTAGAGTGTTTATTTGTATGTTTGTTAAGATGAATGCTATATCATACACACCCCCACACAAACTCTCCAACAAACACACAGAATTGATCTATACTTAAGATTGGTGTTCTTGTGTTTCAAGCATCGTAATATCTGCCAGCTATGGCTAGATCTGTTGCTTGAACCTTAAAAATATCCCATATCTTTGGGCTGTTGTCTTGCAAGTGTTGGAATTGGCCCAAAGGCAGAACTGAGAGCTCGTTGCTGAGGGAGGCTGTTTTTGAGCAGAGGTTACAAAGGATACACATGGATTTTCTTTGAACGATAACGTGACATTGTTCACAGAACCTTTATTACTCTGTCCAGGCTGGCCATGGCAAACTTAGAAGGCCAGCCCTGCACTGGAGTAATTTTCTCCCCTCATAATTTTTTGTTAGGTTCATTTGTTTTACTTGATTTGATAAATTGTTATTAGGTCAAGTAATTTATCCTTGTGATCATCCTTAATATGCACTCATTGTGATGTAGACAAAGTGATAAATTCACTCTCACGTGTAGAATGTACATAATAAGGTATAGCATATGCTTGGAACAATCATATTGAACTCACAGGAAGTGCTTACTTGTTCATTTTTGTAATTGGATCCTATGGATTATTGTTTCATATTTTAAGTTTCTTATTGACATAATGTGTGTTTACAGTGTGGCTTTCTGTTGATGCGCAAATCAGTTGCCATCTAGAAGCACAACAGTCCAAGCATAATGCTTTGCTTTGAAGCGCACAAGTATGGCCATTGCTGGCTATTTACAGCAGTTAGGGGCTGGTTGTATCTAACCAGCATGTGCTCTGTGCTGTTTTGATGCTGTGCCCCCTTCAGCTTTGATCATCTCATTAGTTTTAAAGTTCATACCCTATATATAAATATATACACATTAAAAATACCTTCTTAAATCATTATTTATCCATTTTATCTATAACACCCACATTTGGCCCAAACTTGTCCATGAAAGCACTGTAGCACAGTGCTCAAAAGCACATTAAGCAGTCAAAAACCTCTATTTTGTTGAATTACTTTCAATCCACCCACTGCCAAAAATAAGTTATGTACAAAATATATTATTTAATATCTAGCACATCATGCACATAAAGGCAGCAATGTCCTCACATATTGATTTATTTGATTCTCTGACATTTTAGTTGTGGTCATTATGTTATATTTATGGGAGGAATGTTGGATTCCCTCATTATGTTCTCCTAATTTATTTTACATACTTTTATGGCCGGTTGTGCTCAGCAAGGCTTTATTGCAGCTGTTAGTGAGGAGAAAAAAGGCAAGTACTTATTGATTGAAATTTACATGTTTATGGTTGTGATCATGATTTATATAATCTGTTTCCTGGAACAGAATGTGGTCTTTTAACTATGCTTTTTAAATCTTGCCCCTTAAAGCAAGAGCTGAGAGGTAGTTAATACATTCGTACATGACTGTGCATATGTTTCTGTGTATATGACCAGTTTATCACATATATCCAGGACAATTGAGATTCTGTCCTCCTTGTTTAACTGCTATTTTTCTATGCACCAAAGAACATGAGGGTTTGGTTGGTGATTTTTTAAAGCTATTCTTTAATTTGCAAGGACAGGCCCTTATTAGACCTCTGAATATGGCTTTCAGAATGCCCCTCTCCTGTGCCATAGTCACCATCACAATATCTCTTGAAGATGTCCATCTAAAATCTAACAGGATTCATTTCTATAGATAAATGCAAAGCAGTGAGAAATGGTTTTGATTTGCAGTACTTAACTTTAACCCTGCATTAGGACAAAAACAAAGCTGTCACGAGTGAATCAGCTGGTATACTGACACTATACAATCAAAGAGAAAAATATGAAAAATGTTCAAATGTGATCTACTTAGCAAATTGATATGTAATGGTCCCAAAGAAGCCTTCTGCTCTGTTCTTTATTTAGTGTGGTGGAAAGGAGGGAATTATTTTTGCATTCATAATGAGACACCATATATTTTCACATTTTTTGCTCAAATATAATTAAGTAATAAAAACAATGAAATTAAATTACTTCAACTTTTGAGGCATGTAATAATGACCAGGACTTCAGCATAAAGTATAAGTAATTAATGGGAGAGATGAAGCAGTTATGAGCTGCTGCTTATTAAATTATAACCCTCCACCATAAAAATCCAAGAATGTTGCCCAAGAAGTTAATATATGTCTATATAGTGGTGAGCATCACCTACCATGAAATTTAGTGTTTCCAGGGTATTTAACATTAAGATGTACTTAAAATTAATTCAATGTGCACTTTCTTGAAAAGAAAGCTGACGACCAATGTGAATAAATCACAGTACACCCCATGGCTGCTGACAGTAAGGCTGGCGTTGGGCGGCCTGCCGCTGCTGTCAGGGCTGGACAGTGAAGATGGATATGTGGGGAGGGCAGATGAAAGGGACAGTTTTAAACCCGGGACACTCTGGTGAGTTAAGATGAGAGGCAGGATGTGTGTCCTTGCTGTGACATTCAGCCCTCGTATTTGTTTGGCTTTAAATAATGCTCTCTACAGTCTCAAGAATAATGGTGTGGGCTGTCGTGACATTGCGTCCGTGCCAAGGTGACAGACTCCAGGACAGACAACTTCTCTTTTTCTCTTTCACACTCTCCCCCCCACCCCCTACATCTCCCCCTCTCTCCTTCTCACCTTCTCAGTCTGTCAATAAGCATCCACTAGTCTGATGGAGTCACATCAGCGATCTGGAGCTGACATCATAGTGTCTTTATTTCCTGAAGCAATCCTTTTAGACCTCACATCAGTGGTGATTAATATTGTGACAGGAGTGAGGGCGTTAAACCTCTGCTGGCAGCTGTCTGCTCTCGCCAATCCTGTTACAGTGACACACCCACATTTCAGTACAGTTTGCTCTGCTCTGAAAATACATTTACTAAAACACTGGCTTTAGCATGACAGTGGTACTAATAACCTGTCCAAAAGTCAGTACATGAGAAGAAATATTTCCTATGGGATGAAATCAGTTCTGTTAAGGCCTCTTACGACAATAAATAATACAATATTTCATATTTTGGAAATGAAACTTACAAAAAAGCAAAAACTAGCCACATAAATATGCTGCAATATGATACAATGCTTATTTTTGCATTTATATTACATTGTAGCAATTCATGTTTGTATTGTGAAAACACATTGACAGTTCTATCATGCACACCAAGTGAAATCTTTGTATGGTCAAGCCCAACTGTGGTTCTGGGTTGTGGTGAGTTTTACTGCAGGGTGTGCCTAAATGAGAGGTTTTGCAGTCAAGGCCAAGATGTGGTGTTTATAAGCTGGGATCATATCATCAAGGATATGGCATGAATGTAGGTTTCAGTCTCACTGGAGATTTACATTACATTAAAGAGATGATCTAGCATGCCCAGGGTGACTTAAAGGGGATTCATACTCAATGCTTTGTGAATAAATTATTGCAGAACTTCAATCATTAAAGATAATGATTGTAAAACAGCCTCTGCTCCCACAGCACTCATAGGGCTGTCATAAAAATACCACACAAATAACATATTAAGAGCTAATTAAGACTTTATTAATGACTCTACCAAAGGAAATATTAGAGAAGATTTTGCATTTTTAACCTTTTGTCAGGCACCCATTAAAAATGTATACAATACTGAATTAATGACTAATGATTAAAACTGAATTTGTGAGTAATTTGTTTAGATCTTAATATGCATGGCCAACCCAAAAAAGATCTGCGAAAGTGCTGTACAAATTACAATATTACTTAACTGACTTGCTAGCAAGACATGAATAAATGTTTTGTGAATATCTTTAGCTAGTGAGCTAGTCATTCAGGTTTGGCATTGTATCTACATGGATAGATGTGGCCTAGAAAGAAACATCTTCCAGCTTGCTTCCCAAGAAGTCCCAAAAGTGGTACCTACCTACTCCCTAATAGGGACTGATGGGAAGCTAAGTTTGAAGCTCAAACACATGTTAAAATCACTAGCAGTGGGCTTCTGCTCTGCGTAAAGATCTTGATGCTACAGGGTTTGTTTCAAGAAAAAATCTGTTTCTTCTCACAAACAGCTAACTAGCTATAGGAAACAATGTATTATAGTGGTAAGAATGTATAAATTTATACCAAACATCAATGATGGCATCAATAAATATATTTATTAATTCTTTATAATAACTTTACAATTTTCTTTATAATCTTTGCTTGCATTTTACTTGTGTCTAATTTTCAGTTTACTTTCAAAACACACTTGGGTGTAGAGGCTTGTTTATGGCAGTGCACTCTAGGAGAGGTATCAGTCTACAGAATGCCAAGATAACAAGGTAATATGAAAGTACAGTTTATTGTGCAAGCACAGTTTATCTCTGTCCCTGAAAGCAAGAGATGAAACTTTGATTTATCTAATTTCTCTTAGCTGGCTCTGGATTACCATCTTAGCATTTTTACTTTAAAACTGACAGTCTGTAAAGAATACTGAAGAAAAAGTACGCTAGGGCCTGGGGGTACACAATTATTTTGCAATTTGAAGGAGAAGAGTATTGTCTCTCTCAGATGCATAACAATAGAGAAATCACCTCCTGTCAGCATAACCATATTTATTTGATAATTTTATCTACAGCAAGTCTGAGCTGTGTAGTCCATAGCCTTAATAATCTGACATGTTTTTGTTAACCTTTCAATGATGTCATTACTCTTGAAACATCTGAAAATATATTTTATGGAGTGGAAATCATGTACAGGATCTTTTATGTAGTGAAATGCAGCATCTTAACACATCCATCCAAAAACATGAGAGAGTAAACCTGCTTGATTCTATTGCAGTGTCACTACCGCGTAACTTTAAAAAGTTTTCATGAGTATTATATTTGTGACCCTTAACTGCATTCCAGTTTTATCCAATTGTAATGCATCAGCATTTGTTCAATATTAAAAAACAATGGCCTTTTTTAAAATCAGTTTTCAACAGACCAGCCATTAAGATCATCACAAATTAGTAATTTAAAATATTAAATATTTAAGTTTGGGGATGTACTGTATGCTAATTCCATAATCAAGGGAAGAAAGGATTATTAATTAAGTAAAAATGAAGTATTTAGTTTCCTGTGACAACAGACTTTATGCTTAAGACATTTGATAATTTATTCAGCAGCAATATCAGTATTGAGTATGTCTCATAAAACAGATGACTCAGATCCATCCATGATTGATTAGAGTTGCTCAACTGAGCTTTATTTGAAATGCAAACTATCCAGATTTCCTTGCAATAGCTTTAAAATGGACTTAATGAAGCAATACATATTCAATTTTGCATTTGCCAAAGCCAGCCTGAGTTTAATAAAACAAAATGCAGGTCCTGCCCACAGATGCACATGACGTTATGCAGTCTGAGGCTTTCCAATATGAATTTATGACTTTAATTACCCCAGTGTTTAGGTGTCCAGGTGCTGCAGTTGCTTGGTTGCAGCCAGGGGTCACTTATATTAATTAATAACCATCCTATCAGTAGAATGACAAACACTGAAATACTGTTGCTGAGCGTCTTGTGTCCCTTTGTTTGACTTTAACAGCTGTGACAGCTTGGCAAATTATGAGTTTCCTGGTTTAAATCTGCCAAATTATAGACAAAACAAGCCATCCGCTGAGCAAAGAGATTACACTGAGTACTTAGTGTTTATAATTACTAGTAAGTGGCAAATAGTAGGCTCAGGCTCAGTAGAGATTGTTTCATTATACCTAATTAACACTTACTTGATGATTGTTAATTGCTGTGGTTTGATGACAGAGAAGTAAAGTTGTCAGTCTCCAGACATGTTGAAACCATCTGGGTCATTGATAACCATATGCTGGCAGTTTAATGTTGCTCTGTCTCATAACTTCCAGGAAAAAAACCCCAAAAAACAGAATCAGTCCTGATGGAGCTGTATTAGTCATAGGTAATACAAGAATGCCAGATTTTAGTGGCCAGATCTACAAATTTATCTTAATACTTCTTAGCTGAGAAATGAGCATACATGTCACAACTATGCTGCAAATAAGAATATACTTAAGTGTAATGTGTGGGAAATGTCTTGACTTGCCCTTTAAATATTAAAAAAACACTACCTCCAAACTACAATTGCTTTTCCCTAATCTTTACAAAATAGTGATGGAATTTATAAGAGGATGAACCTGAATTTAAACGGTATTAATTCCTTCTATGGAACGTTGCCTAGAGACGGGTGTACGATTCTTGACCCACAGTTAAGTGTTACAGGTTTCATGTTAGCTGTAATTGTTGCCCTCTGTATTCATTTTCAATATAATTTCTCTCAAGGGTTGCAGCAGGTTTTCCCCTCAAATCTCAATCAATTGGAAATGAAGATCAAAGACATGTCAAAACTGCACCTTCTGTTCCTCAGTGTCGAGTTATACAGGTGCTCCAGGGGTTTAACATTCTGCAGCTTAAACTTTTACAGAGAAACAGGTGGGAACAGAGGGTACAGTCTTTTTATTCATTTTACAGTGGTACTCACGCCTTACAGAATACATAAAAATGGTTAGTCAGACTAGTCTGACATCGATCAATCCACATGCCTGGCAGTGATGAATACCCTTTGCTTGGTGTCATGCTAAAAAGCATCTGTAGATTTTCACCTCTTCAGGACATTGCAAATTTTCCAGCCAGAAAAATGGTCCTCTAGCCTGGCCTGACGCTTGTCCCACCTCTTATTATTGACTGTCACTCTGTGATTTTAATAAATGCTCCTTGCGGCAGACACCAGATTCTGCATCAACTCACATTTTCAAAGCTGTCATTCTAATTATGTTGGGCAGGCCGCAGATGGATAGCCCTGACGCTCTGGTAAGACTGGTGGCACTTAATTGTTGTGACCCTCTAGGCTTTGCAGGGGTTCTTTTGAGATGGAGCCTTGGAAGTCTGATGACAAGTTACAGGTCAGAAAAAGCAGTGTCTGTGAACCATGTTGATTGGTGAGGTTTACATAAGACTGGGAAGAAAACAGGAGATCAGGAACTGCTACCATGATATTAACTTCCATACGCTGTGTCAGCACTGCACAAAAATAAACAATATTAATGAATAAGCTAACATTTCAATTAAATGTATTTTCTATGCAATGTTGTTGGCCACACTAGCATACAATTTACAGTTATGAAGTCAAGCAGGTCTTTTAGTTAGTCTACTATTTTGTAGAGCTTGATCTTGTTGGCTAGTTACCAAATTCTTCTAATAGTCACACCCTGGAATACTCATAATTTAAATTTAAAATTGACACCTGGTTCAATGTATTTCAATAGTGGGTTTGAGTTTGCTTGTCTGGGGCCTAAAGCAGTACCATGCATCTAAAGTATATGATATGAAAATAATCATATTTCTTTTACCTTCTGGAACACTGATAAGTTAATTGTAATTAAAAATGTTTCCATTAAATGTAATGAATTACAGGTCAGAGCACAGTGTATGCGTAGTGTAACTATATCAACAGCTTACTTGGCTACTGTTACACTAAATAAGAGCAGAACTACTCAGGTGACCGTCGCAACAGCAGCAACAAACATAACAACTGATATAACTTATCATACACTAATCTGTAGCTACCATTATTGTTGTGCTGGTGCTGAAAATGGCAGTAAGTGTCTTTTGTGTGCAAATTGTCGTTGTAGCCCTCTTCAGCATGGAACTGACCGTTACTGTGTGCTTTGTTTCACATATTTATACCACAGAATTTCATGACCTACTTTCCATTTTAAAATTATAACCCAATGGATGGGTGGGTGTTTATGACAAAAGGATGATCCAGAGGAAAAATCTTTCAGTCTATTTCTAATCATTAGGTCCAGAGAGTCTATTGATTGGGAAAATGGCATCTTACCTCAGAATGTAGACTCGTTTGCTGCAGTTCACCCCCAAAAAGCCATTACAGTTTCTGCATTTTAAAAACAATAATTATTGCCACCCAGAAATCTATTAAGAGTAGAGCCATTAAAGCCCATTTGCACTCTCCTGGGCCGAGAACACTAGGCTTGTCTCTGCTCCACACTGAAAAGACAGTTAATACCAGAGCATTCCCTCCTGAAAAGTATGAGTTGTAGTAGAAAAAAAGTTAGAATTAGAGGTCATTAAAAATCTACAAGCATGCCACAGAGCTTGAGAAATGATTTTAAATAGAGGGCACCCTGCTGTAAACAAAAGACATTATCCACAATTTTAAATGCCTGTCTGTCCTTGTTAATTAGGAATACACATAATGTGAAATTAGCTATGAAATAGTGAAAAAAGATAAATTATTCCTCACTTGAAAGAATAAATTAAAGATTTGGTGTATATAACATTTGTCATGTTTAATTGCCAGATTAATTAAAATTCAAGATAATGATGATTTATACTCATTTCTGTGTAATTTGATATTCATTAACTTAGCCAGACACATGCTGATATTAGCTTGTTAATTATGTTTCCTTTTGTTGAAAGCAGCCTTTTGAAAGCAATCTGCTCAAAGTTTTGCAAACTCATTCACCTAAATGAGCATTTGACAGCTGTTCATGTTATTGAGATGGTCACTGAAGCTTTTTTGCATTTTAACACAAATCAATTGACCCAAAATATGTTGCCTCCTGGCACTTTTTAAATGTACAGACATTTGGAGTGTTGTTATAATTTAATTACATCGATTTCTCAGGCAGGGCATTTTTAATGTTATAATGAAAAAGAACAATACATATATTTCTGATAGTCCTCCTGAGAGTCCTTCCCTTTTTGAAGCATCCAATTTAAAGTCTGCAATGGCTTAAACTGCTATCTTATCTTCAAAATGTTCTTACGATGTAAACCCTGTAACATGACTAGTCATGATTAGATATCTCCAACCTAATTTTACTCAGGGCAGTGGTGCATTAAGTGTAAAGAAATTTTGAGACATTGGGTGGCGTTTTGAAATACATAGGCCTAGATTGTGTTCATTTAATCAGATTGTTTTATTGTAATGTGAAGAAAAACTGTTCGCATGGCGATACAAACTCCAAAGGAAGCTTAGTGTTCAAAATGTTTTTGCATTCAAAATAATATGCTGTCATTTGTCTGGCATAATGTAAACATTCCATTACGCACATGCATGGAGTGATTGTAAGGCGCATTGTTGATGTACCCTTATTGCACTGTAGCACTGCAATGTAGGCCAAGTGGAAGTGCACCAAATGATTCAGTAGAAGGGAAAATTCCTATTCAAACAAGACAGTTCCGTATTCATTTCCTTAGATTACCATCAAATTTATGTCACCAGCAGAGAAGCTTTATTGACTTTCACAGATATATTCCTTTTGCTTTCATTGTCATTTGTTGGCATGCTGACATTTTCACGTGTCTTCACTAATGCCTCCAAATTACTCCATTCAGAATTGCAACAACTGAACAGATAATTTTAATAAGATTCAGCTTTACTTCTGTCTCCGCCTTCCCCTTTACACAATACAAATTGTAACCTGTTTTTAAGGCTGCGCATTGCAGTGAGCATTAATGTGATTTGACAACATCATATTAAGCACAACAACTACGCATAATGTACCGAAAAATTGGACGTGAAATTGGAAGTATAGCTGGGAACAAAGTAAATTTACATGGTTTGGTAGCTTGAATGTCTGATATCATATTCTCTCATGCAAGCCCCATAAAAAAGCAAGGGTCTTAACAATGGATATCAGCAGAAAGTGCTTTTAAAGTTAAAGCTGATGGATAGCTTGTCAAAAAAAATAATTGCACTGGTTGGAAAGTGGGGATGCGTGCTGAGGGAGGAGAGCAGAGTATACAGAGGCTGATGGGTAGTGACAGTGGTCTGTCAGGAAGCAGTGGCTGCCCAGAGAAGTGTGAAGCCAGAGCTATAAGGTGGCAGAATAGAACAGGCTGTCAGAGCGGGAAAGTGCCTTTAATACGCTGAAAAGCAAAGGAATCCGCCTGTCAGCCTGCTCAGCCAGCCTGAAAGAGGAAAAGAAGATGGCGGAAAGGTAGAGACAGTAAAGGCAAGGGATGCCCTGGTGAGAACGGAATGGAGAAGCCATTGAGGAAAATTGAGTAGGACACGGAAACATTCAGCTCTGTCTGTAAGGAGCTTCCACTCGACAAGGCCATCATTCATTAGCCTACCAAATCCGTTTATAATTTGTGTGTGGGTTTTTTTTTGTTTATTTGTGACTTTGAAGGTGGAATAAAATGGTAGGTGCTGCAAAACACCCCCTCATTTGTACATGCATAGCATCTGTGTCATTATAATGATGAGCTTACCTGCTTGGTGGGTTTGAGTTAGAATTTTTAAAATGCAGCATGCTTCACACTCTAATGAAAGAGGAGTGTCTGCAGATTTAAGCAAATGTCATTTTGCATCATACAAATTCACAAGGAATGCCCATTACCAAAATGGGACAGTTTTGCAATTATAGTGCCAGGCGTCCCAATAAATTTACATGATTGGTAGAATAAATTCAATATAGCCTGCCTTTGTGGTATAAGCATAGTCTTGACCTTGGGTGACAGACACTGCACTTTAATTTATCAGCTGCATGTAGCGGTAGGGTAGATGCCTTGATTGGGCGTACACTTTTGCTCAGGCCATACCAGACCAGGTTCATATTTCACTGTTCTTTGTTCTCTACTTGTAAACAGAATTTATGTTTATGCAGTCATAACAATTATTGCACTTTAGAATGGAACACTTGAATGTTTTGTCTATTTTTTAGCTTTTGTGCCTATACTGCCATTAGTAGATATAACCTTAATTATATGTTACGTACAAGGTTGCGATTCCTTGTTCTGTGTTTGTAAATATATCTCATGTATCATCAAACAAAAGTTTATCCACAGATCTGTGGTTTTCACATTAGGTCACAATGGCCATATATAAATATGTATACATTTCAGATTGTGTGCAACTGTTTATAGTATCATTCCTATGCTTTGCCTTAGTTGAGATATCTGCTACATAATAGGGAAATGTTTATGTAATATTAATGCACTTTAATATGCAATTAATAATGCATTTATGTCTTGGTTTCTTTCATTTATAGACTGTAACCTGCAGCCCAAGTGACTCCTGGATTTCTCCAATTATATTGGCATGTTGTCACATCAATCATAAATAACATTGATTGATTATGGTTAGAATGGCCACAAATGGAGGTGTCATCTTTGATTTGTGGGTCTCTTCAAAACTAAGATGGAATGTGGTGCCATCAGTACAGTAAGCTGGCATACTGCACAGCTACCCTTATTGTCCTCGTCAACACTGTGAAATCGCAGGGCATCAGTCACTGCAAGACCTGTGGCAAGTTGGTGCAAAACATCTGCAGGAGCTACCACGAACATAGAAATACATTTAGTCTGGTAAAACATGAAAGCATTATGTAAAGAACTACAACTTCACAGTTTAGTATTTTCTGTTGAGCAAGACACAGATTTATCATTCTACTCAGTTTTCCAAGCCACTGGAGACATCACGATTTGGGATTTATACAACTCATATCTCAATGAGAATTTAATTCCATTCATTAAATTCAATAACAGCTTCTGTCTGGCCAAGGCCTGACATGTAGCTCCTGATATGGTCTTAGCCTAAAAGGGTAGATTGACCGCTGGTGTGCAGGTCTCAGAGACCAGGCTGTACACTGATTGGTGGAGGTTTGATCAAGTTTGTTGATGACATGATTCCTTTATGTACCTCATATCTGAAAGCACAAGACTTACCATTAATGTCTCATTAAAAAGATCATTAAATCCTCTTGTGCCTTTGAAGGTTACATTATAGTCTAATCTTCTCTGCAAAATAAGCTAGATGGGCTTTGCATACCCACTAAACAGTGTCCTACAGAAATGGAATTATTGGCAGTATTTCCATACACCATCCACATATTATTTTCTGTTATTTTCTCAGTAAAATCATCATGCTGTTTAGAAAAGGAAGACATTGTATTAATGAAATAATCAACTAAAAACATAAAACCATGAAATACAACACTTGCATGTTGTATTTGTTATAGAAATGTTAACCTATAAATAAATGCACTTGAAGTACTGAGGGTACCTATTCCTTTGGTTCCCTATAAGGAAATCCTATACATCAAGGTCTGAAATAAAAAAGCGTGCCCCTTGTAAATGAAGCTTTCACCCCACATATTAAAAATAATCATAGAACAGCAAAAAATGATGGTGCAATATGTGGTTTCGATTGAAAAAGCCGGCTGAATAAGTGCGCCAGCTTCTGATTGGGAGAATGATAAATGAACTGACCTAACAAAGGATTGAGTGTCTGGCAAGACAAACTTTTTAATAGGTGGAAAGAGAGGAGGCCTCATTTAGAAAGGAAAGGCCGTTTGCGCTGCCAATATGACAAAGGGGAAGTCGCCAGCCATTGATCCGCGCTCACAAATGACAGTTAAAAAATCAGCAATAATCATGACAAATGAGAAGAGGTGGCGCAGGGAGAAGAGAGTGTCAATAATCAGAGCCCAAAAAGAAATGCCAAGGTCACCGCAAAAAGGTTCCTCAACTGCCACTGCGATGCCCCTAAATAAAATATCGGTTGAAGATGGGGGGACAGGCCGGAGAGGGAGATGGAAAGAAGTGATATTAATTAAGTCTGGAGTCCCAAAGGAAGGTGACTGCTTTCTGTTATGGATTCTTTGCAGGAAACATCTGAATGCTGAGGGCAGAGTGACCATTATTTAATTCAGGGTTTTCAGGGGGTGCTTGCTATTTTCCACTGTGCTGAGTTCAGAGGCCTGGCCTATGTTTATGGAATAAAACTCCTTTACAGATAACATCAAAATGGATGCCTGGTAAAAAAAAAAAAAAGAATATATATATATATATATTATATATATTCTTGATAGAGATACATGATAATCCTGTATTATTTCCACTTGGCTTATAAAACTCTTTAAGGATAGTTATACTTTATATTTTATTTTGAGTTATTTTAAAACTTTATTTTCCAAGTTAATCTGCAACCATTTATGCTTTCTACCTGATTTATGCATACATTTGTTGTTGTTTTCAAATCAGTTGAAGTGAAATCATTTGAAAGCATTTGCAACCATGCCATGAAATATACTGTAATTGCTGCTACGCTGCTGCCAGACCTCAAAGTCCACACCTGTGACAAATTCATTTGTGGTGGTCGTATTTGTTGCTTGGTGTGTCCATATCAGAGCTGCATGGTTGGAGAGGCTCCTGGGCAGGGCATTGAGCTGCTCCATGAATACATAATGGATTTCTGGCCCGGTGGGTTGGATGTGCAGTGCTCAAGCAATGTCACAGGATTAACTCCTAGCTGGAAGATCATATGGAATGAAAAAGTCATGTGACAACAGTGTGGGCAGCACAATACGATCGCCTTTTTTATTTATTTATTTATTTATTTTTTCCCAAAAAGCCAGTGAAAAGGAAGACCTCATTGTAGAAGGCCATGCTACATGCAATCTGAGTGTGAGCCTCTCCCACAGCGAAAGTGATGCAATTAAATTTATATGAAGGCGATGAAAAGTGAAAAACAGTGGTAACATTGCATTGGTATCACTGTTATCGTAAAGTCATCTCAATGGGTGACATGTCTTTTCCTGGATTAGAATGCAACAATAATGATTAAAATGCCTGTTCAGATCAATCTCCTCTTGAAAAGACATGATCTGTAATGGCTTCTCTCCAGTCCTTGGAAGACTGTGGCTGGCAGCAGGCTCAGACTGCGCCTTGCCTCTGTGGATGAAGCATTTTCTAATCAGCTTTATCACTCATATCTGAATTTATCTTATTTGAGGAAAATGCCAATATATTAGCAGGCTTGTATGATACACAAGGTGACCCTACCGACTTAATGACATAATACATTATCCTTAATGAAGTCAATATCTTGTCTTTTAGCTGTCTGTCTATTGGGGCGATTAATTGCAGTGTCATTAAAGTTAGCTCTCTTTTCATTTAAGCTTGGCAAGTCGCATAAAACTAATGCTCTTAGTTATCAGCAGCTGAAATAGGATGGAAGATGGAGGAAATTGCAAGGCAGATGATTGGGGGGGTTCCCACAGCCCACCCAGAGGTACCTTTTCAACGACAGGCTCAAGAGTAGCACCATGCTAAAGCCACACACAACACGAAACAGGAACCTCATAGCACAGATCAAACCGGCTGCTGGGTGTTAGTATTACTACTTTATGTGAAAAGCATCACCTGCCACACATGATGTATCTGTTTTCCTGGCTGGAGCTGCTTGCGAATTTGGACTCATCACACACTGTCATTGCAGTGTTTGGCCACGTGGCAGTAGCTTTACTGCTTAGGTTGCCTGTTCAGCAGGGACCTCAGGTCTCCGAGGTTATTGAACGAGTAATTTGCCAGCTCGATCACGTCCTCTGATTGACACCCCGTTCAGGCTTTCAGGGGCTCTGGGACATAGGTGTGGAAAGTGGCGTGTGGCTGTAAGTATGTACATTTCCGAGGAGGTGCGCTTTATTGCAGCTCCGTACCAAACTAACACAGGGGCAACAGCAGTGTGCAGGGTATTAATCCCCACTCTGCTGAAATGGACAAGGGACAAGAAGGGCTGGAGATCATTAAAAAGGCCTACAGGCCTCAACGTCCACCATCTGAAATGTAGCCATTCACATATTGACATGTATGTGGAAATACTAGGAGCCCTGTGATCTATTATTATCCTCCTTGCTGTAAACTACTCATTGGATGTAACAGCTCTCCAATTCTGAGAGAGTATTTTAGTAATATGCATAGTGTGACAAAAACAAGGCATCATTTTCAAGTATCAGTTATAGTTCCTAATTAAATTGATAATAGCACATTGATCATGCATGGAGGTGATTTGAACACATTAACAATAACAAACCAGGCAGGGAAATGCTATTGCTGTCACCGTGTGAGGAAGGGAAGACCAGGCCTTTTGCACCTGTGGCTTGACTCAAGTAGCCATAAGGGGAGACAAAGGGGGAAAAGTTCTGTGTTAAAGAGCATATCAAACTACCTCCTCAGCGCCATCGCCATCACCACCCCCCCTGCCTTCCCCCCGGCACTGAAACAAGAAGACAGGGTGGCTGTAATTTACAGTGTGTTATCTTTGTCTATAGCAGCAAGATGATATGAAGTAAATCAAGGTAGGAGTAATGAAAGACAGAGAATGTATCCCTCCGAGCACACGTTTAAGTGTAGTATCTGTTATACTGGCAGTGCCTGAAAACCCTGAAATGAGACTGGGATGAGGGACAATAAAGAAGCATTGGGGCTCACGTTAATGCTGTTTGTCTGGGGTAAGTAATTGGGTTGTGCTGATGAGTTACCTGAAGACAAAGTATAAATTCTTGCAAGTATTGTAAATCTTACCCTGTTGGCAGAAAGTGCAATCCTAACAAATATTGATCTGCCTCTGCCTGGAGGCTGGGTGGAAATAAAAAGCTGTTGGAGCCATTGTAGCACCAATTACTTTAGTCAAACTATCACTCTGCATGGGGCGCTACCATTATCACAGCCTGTGAATTATTTCTGATTCAACCTCCCTGGAAACACTAGGCTTGTATTGAATCCATGGCATTCCGTTCCAATCCATTTTTTATCTTTAATATATGCTACAGAATGCATTTTTTCCAAGGTCATTTGTTGGAGCTTATTGTTTTTTTAATCAATATAGATTTTAAAGGTAGAAATTTTAGTGGACCTATTATTGACATCCTATTATGCTCCATCACAGGAGCATGCAGGCATGAGCATTTGCACAATGTTATGCATGATCTATGCGCGTTTCAGCAGTGCAGTCCTGAGTGATGTTATTGAAACCCAGCTCAGATCAAGACATCATGGCTGAGTGCCAACACAACCACCAGGATAATCATTTTGGCCTACATCAATTTAGGGTATTTTTTACCATTTAACACATTGATAGACTGGGAGCTTTGGTATAAGCCAAACCAAATAGTGATTCTTTGGAGCTAACGACTGAGCTATCTCAGTAAAAAAGTACTTTTTAGATCATAAAAACCAAGTTGAATGCCATATGTTTTAACCTTTTGATTTTAAAATGCCTTTCACTTCAGTTTAAGGTTTTATCTGGAAATGCTTGTCTCTATGCAGTCAGACAGCTCTTTGTGAGATGTTCTGTTGGAGCTGACAACTCACTGGCAGATTATGCACCCTGCTTCCATGGCACCCACTGTTGCCGGGTGACAGTGACCACATATCAATTTATATTATATTAATGTGACATAAATATATTTTTCACCAATGCGAAACATCTCTTTCTTCATGTGCAGTTCACATAGCACTTTTATGATGACAAAAGGATAAGCAAGGTAGCTAAGCTCTTTTCATGAGTTTTATTCTAAATATGTTTGACAAGAAGAAAAGGTCATGTCGTGTTTAGTTGCAGTCACTGTTCCTTTTTTTTCCTCTGTCCTTTACATTCTTAATTACAATGATTATTCAGTCAGAGGTTATATGGGTTAACTGTTTTTAAATGTCAAAAAGCTACAGTATAGTTACAATTAAATTGAATCAGAAATAAACATGGGCAAAGCCTCAGTTTAAATACATTGTGGTCTGTCCTTTGCTTTAAATACAAGTGTTGCTTTTTTGTTTCTTAATCTCTTGATGGCTGATCAGTTTTTGAAAAAACTTCTGTTATTAAAATGCAACAGCAAAACAAAAAGCAAACAAACAATGCCAAACAAAACAGACACACAAACAAAAAGGTAATTACTGCAAAGAATGATAAAACAAGCACATTTCAGTTAGATTGAATATGGACAAATTTATTTGTAATGCAATGATATCCATGTGTTAACAATGTGATTAACCAGAAATTTGGAAGGTACCAACTAATTCCCTCGAATGACTTTTTATTATGACGAGTTATTACATTTGAATAACCCCATTATTACACACTCAGTTAAAAACTAGGTACTAGGGAATGACATGCAATAGTGCAGGTTTACACTGTATTTACACTGAGGGTATATGCAGTGTGCAGTGTATGTGGTATGAGCAAGTTGTATACGTTTTCCGCACTTGAATGACTGTGTTATTTGTATTGCCTATGCTGTTGTGTGTATCATTTGTGTTGAGGAAAAACAGCATTTCAATGTAAAAAAAAATTGCTGTAAAACAGGCAATAAAGTGTTACTGAATCTAATTATGTAATAAAACCTAAGATTCTAAGGGCTGACCACAGCATAGGTGTATATTGATTCCTCATCTGGAAAAAAAGCTTGAAACTGTATGGGAGCAGGCTACTCTCATGAAGCATGTATTCATTTACTTTGAAAATGTTACATTTTTATATTTATAACATCTACTATATATGTGTTTTATTGTGCCATAGTTTATTATTTGCAATATACACTTGTGTTTTTTTTTTTTTTCAAAAATGAATTTGATAGGAAAAAATATGCATCATATTCATCCCATGGGGACTGGCACACACTTCCTTCCCGGTTGATGCTGATTGCGGTAAGGATAGAGCGTAGTTCCTGTTTTCATTGTCCATCTGTAAAGAAAAGCAACTTGAGGTAAAAATGATGACTCAACCTTGGCAGGAGATTAAACAACCCTACTGCAAAGTCCATTAATAATTCTCATATTTTGGAAATGCACCATACACACAGAATCTGAGGCATTTAATCTCTTTTCGAAAAGAAAAGTAAGGTCAACGGGGAGAACCACATTTTTTTTCCTGTTGGGAGTGATAGGCCGAGGTTTTCCAAGGCAGTGCATTTGTCTGTCAGAGCTCTTGGCTGGTGCGGTGATTTAGTTTCCGTCAGATGAGGCTTGTGTCCGGTTGATGATACTGGCTGGCTGGATATGGGGAAATTTGTTACCTTTAGCTTTGACAGCAAGATAATTGCTGATGGTTAACAGAACTTGGTCGAATCTGAGGATTTCAGGCTATACGAGTAATAGATATACATTGAGGGGGTCACTGTTCTTTTTACATGCCTTTTTAAGCTTCTTTTTCCAAAATACTGCCAAGCAGACTTTAGCCAGAAGAATAAAGCACTTAACGGGGCAGCAATGGTTTGGATTAAATTCTGAATGACTGCACTCGTAGAATGGGTTGGAATGCCATAACAATGTTTCCTAAAGTCTCGTTAATTTTGGATGAATGCATCACCAGATGCACCACCCTACCCCCTGATACCACCCTCAAACACACACAAAATGGCTCCCAACAACCTGAAATGCTACGCAGTGCTCGGATCAAGGCACTTGTCAACCAGACATTCAAGTTAGCAGCAGTGTATTAGAGAGGCGTTCAGGAGGAG
This sequence comes from Albula goreensis, assembly GCA_022829145.1. Taxonomy (NCBI): domain Eukaryota; kingdom Metazoa; phylum Chordata; class Actinopteri; order Albuliformes; family Albulidae; genus Albula; species Albula goreensis. The sequence goes on from CM040759.1 coordinate 12,549,318, forward strand.
GTGAGACAGAGCTGGGGATGCGGCAGGCGGAAGGCCTGGGAGTGATGCCTTAAACTCCATTTTTAAGCCTGCCATTTAATTGTCTGCCGCTTTTCACATTTCAGTGGGAATTCCAAAACAAAGTGTGATATGGCCTTTCTAAAGTACACAAAGAGGTGACTAAAACAGTCTTGTCTTTAGAATTACAGTTAGTCTTACCTACTTTTTCCATAAGTGTATTTATTTAACAGTCATGTTAGTCCCTAAACGTTTAACTAAATTTGTTATGCATTAAATGAAAAAAATCACTGCAAAATTACACACCAGTAACTGTGAAATTACACACGAATATACCCATAATATTTAAAAATCCTTTAATTTTTTAAAAATATTAATCTCATTAATATCCATACATTGTTTGACATGATGTTGTATTTCCTCCGACTCTGTGACAATGTGAGTGATTGGAAATATTGATTGGAAGTTCTGTTAAGGTGTCAACACAACAGTTTCATTTGACAGGCGAACCCGTTAAATTGTCAAAAATGCTTTAAAAAAATGGCTCAGACGGTTCCTGCTATCACACTCTCGAATCAAATCAAGGCTAAACATATATTGGCTATCTCTGTTTCTCTCGATGTGAGCAAATCCTCTATAAATCTGGAGTAGTGTGGAAGTGTTAGCGGTTGGTGGGGGTGTTTGTTCGGCTCAGTGCGAGGGGCCTGTGCAGCGCAGTGGAGACGGTGCTCTTGCGTGGTCCGGCCAGCGTGGATGCTCAGCGGTTGAAGCACTGTGGCAGAACGTGGGAGGTAAGGGGCCCCAGGCGCACTGGCGCTTCCTCCACTTTCTCATTGCGGCAGCCGCAAATTGGCATACACAGCCAAATAATCAGTGCCTGTGGCTGCTGACCGGGCAAAGAGCTGGCCACAGTGGGCTGCTGGAAACCATTTCAGCTTGGGCCACTCAAGTATGCAGCCTTTGCCGAGGAGTTTTTGGCTGCAGCTGGAGGAAGAGGTCCTAGAAACCAGACACTCAGCGAACGGGAGTAAGGCTGTTTTTCCACTAGAGGGCCACTGCAGAGAAAAGGTTAGGAAAGTAGTCACAGCTGTCGAACAGTGTCTGTTCTGTTCACATTTTTATTTTCTATTTTTTTAGAGAACCGTGCCGAGGTATGAGGCTCATTCATGTAGAGATGGATTTTGATCTACATATTGTAAGTAGGAAAATCTTCAGTGCTACATGCTGAGTTTAAGTCAAAGATGCATCACCAGATGAACGTATTTGACTAAACCTTGGGAAGCAAAAGCATCCACAGGGTTAATCTTTCAAAAGTACTGAGACAAGGATTATCTTTGATGTTTCCTGAATTTTGAGCACTTAACCTTCAAGCACTTAACTTCACATGCTTCTCCACTAAATGAGACCTTGGAGCATGGCCATTTCTGCACCTCTATGAGGTGTGGATGTCTCCAGTGAATATCTTTAGATTTAAAGGGCTCCAAGGTCTGTTCTTTGTATTATCATAACTCTTGATAATGTGTTTACACATAGTAAGCATGCAAAGTCAATCGGCATTACAAGGATAATTTATAAGTGCGTAGTTAGGCTAACATTTTCCCCTTCAAAGGAATAATATCATGTACATATAACATTTATTTCATTCAATTGGAAAAACACAGGATGTAGTGAAATATACTCATTAAGAGGATTATTAAGGGAAGGATGTTAATCAGAATATGATGTCACTTAAGAGAGTCAAGGCTTTTCTTTTTTGTCTGTGGTTTTGACTGTAACTCATGTGGATTTTCCATTTGGGCAAAGCAAAAAACAAAGCACAGATGGCTATTAGCTGAAACTGAGCATGTCCCAAAAGCTAGTGAAGAAAAAAACATTGCTGTTTCCTTTAGAGGTTTAGGAAAGAGACAGGTCACATTAGACAGCCAGAATAAATGTACAGACAGGACAGTTAGAGATAAGGGAAAACTGGCAGTGAACTCAGCTGTGGGGTTTAGGGAATATCTCTCTATAATAGCCAGTCCTGGGTCAGAGAGCACTCCCTGCCTCTGTCCTCCTGTGTGTTAACTAACATTCACCAGTGCATTGTGTGAACTTCTGCTGTCTGAGCAAAAGGGGGGAGACAAGCTTGGAGCTGTAATGTGACCTTAGTGAGCACCACCCACTCCAATCACGCACTGAACAACTCAGGCCCAGTTTGTAGCTCATATGAGATTTACATAAAACAAGGAAACAAAGTAAAAAACAGTGAAGCTATTTTGTAAATAATGTGTGTGTGTGTGTGTGTGTGTGTGTGTGTGTGTGTGTGTGTGTGTGTGTGTGTGTGTATGTGTGTATGTGTGTATTATTAGAGAATATTTTAACATTGTTTTGGCTTGACAAAATACAAGTGTTCTCCTGCTAAATATTTTGTATTCATTTAAGACTATAGGCAAAGTTTGTCATAATACAATTGAGTTAACCAAGTCCTCATGCCAAATGTGTAGACGACAAAGTGCTCTAGTTTTACTTTGTAATAGCCATCCCCAGAACAGCTGTGGTAAGAGGCAAGTGTGCATACCCAGCACGATTTTCAGCATGCACAGTGATGTAGGCCATATTTTCTTCTCCACCCCCCACTGTCAGAGGAGGACTGTGCTCAATGTGCAGATCCAGAATAGCTGCAGTCCTTGATCCTGGAAGGCGAAAGGCCTTGGCATTATATAGCGACAGCGCTCTGTCCTGATGCTTACCACAGCCCTGTGCCTGGGTAACTAACATTAATGAAGGGTGCCTTTAAGAAGTCTCCGGTGAGCACCGAGGCATTACAGATTAGGTCAGTGGAACTGCTGCTGGGCTGAATATGATGGATGAGGGGGAGAATGAGTTTCTGCCGCACAGTATTGTGAAATCTTTTCATTGTC
>CM040759.1:12557214-12584714 GCA_022829145.1 Albula goreensis
CGTCTCTACTTAAGTGATTTAAAAAAACAGGGGTCTTGGTCCACTTCCAGTGAGAACATGGTATGGATCATCTCTGGTGTGAAAAAAAATTCAATATAATCTAGCTAAACAAACAAGGTGATGTCATATGCAGTGCATTGTCAGCTCATGGTGGAATGTTTGCATGGATGCGTTGTTATAATGTGTTTCACAGTGAAAAGCAATGTGTGTATGGCGGTAACATATGGCAGCCCACTCTTTATGGTGTAATGATACCTCAATGCACCTTCCCTACCAGGCAGTGTGCCATATTATGTCAGTTCATCTGGTAGAGTCTCTATTTAGGGGTGTGGCGAAGTGGCAGGTGTGGACTAAGCTGGGTGGTGAGTGGAAGGAAAAACACAGCAAAAGTTAAACTGAAACTGGCCAATGGCCTTTTTATTTACCCTTTTTTTTTTTGGGGGGGACTCCATAACAAGCATAAACACAAAAGTATCAAACTCAAACAGAAGAGTGAGCTAGTGAGGCTGTTGCTGTGCAAGTTCCTGTATGCTTTCCAGGCTGGATGAGGGATCAATAACTGACAGCAATCCAATGGGAGGAGCCAAGGGGTATGCTCCTCCCTCTACCTCTCGCTGTGCCACAGAGGTGTGGGTAGTGAATTTCCTGCTGAATGAAACTCCTCCTCCCTGGTTCATGCCATGGCCTATAATATAGTGCTGCACAAGATTCCCAGCTACATGTGGCATTGGAATGGTCATAATTATATTTGGACCACAAGGAGGTGTGGCATTAAGGGTGGATACATCAGCAGGATATACCACTCAAGAGCCTGCCACGATTGTAATTGCATGTTTATTAATTATGAGTCAGGTTTAATCTTATACATCGTTAAAGCATTTTGTTATTCTATTTTTTCAAATGTGATTTATTATTTTAATATATTTGGTCTTGAATTTGTAATAACTGTAGCAATGTTTCCCACTTGGGAAAATACTGTGCACAGGATGTTTAATTTTAAAATGAATAATGAAAAATACAATCCTCTTCATTTAATTTCTCTTTTGGATTATGTTGTCATTTTCTCTATTATCTTGCCTTGGAGCTCCTGCAGCAAAAGGGACAAAGAATGAGTATGCTGTTCGGTTTTCCTTGCTAATTCATTGTTTAGGACAACTGGAAGACTGCCAAAAATGATGCCAGCAAATGTCAGTTCTAATGGATATTTTCCTGATGCAGGTCTTTGTCCATGGGCAGATGGTCTGAGGCCATTCAAACACATGATACCTACGAGACTATTTCCAAGCGCTGTGTAATGAAAGCTGTGGTTTTCACTGACAGTAGCCCCTGACAGCCATGCTCAGTTGAAGGTAAATGTATGTTGAACGTGTATTTGAGTCTAATGTGATGGTAATGATACCCTTTTCAGTAAAAGGAAACCTGAGCCGCTTTCGCGTGCTGATATCCCATCGGCTTGGTGTACCATCTCTTGCTGAGGTCACCACCCCCTTCCTTTCTCTGCTTTAGCTGGGTGCCATCTTTGTTATTTACTCTTTTCCTAGCTCACTTCCATCCTCAAGCCCTTCTTACTGGACCATTTTATGTCTGCATTCCCCCTACAACTGATTGTGTACCATGTCCCACAGCTTCTCTCCCCACCCACTGCCTGAAAGATCAGATTAGATCGTTCTGGTCCTCCACCACAACACAGCTTGCATCTGGAGGACAGGACACTATGGTCAGGACACTAAGGTTGGATTTACCAGACATGCTCTTATTAAGGCCTTCAAAGGAAGTATGTCATGGTTAACCTTCCTTCACTGTATCCCTTGGCAGGGGTCTTTGAATGGGCTTAGAAGCCCACCCCCACTCCTTCTGAGCACCTCGTATCTCTCTGTTCCCCAGGGCAGTCTGTGTCCTGTACCTGGTTGAAGTCCCTGTGTGACCCAATACAGCCCAGTTCACGGAAAGGGTAAACTAATATGTTGTCTCAATTAGGCTAAGGGGATTTGCACAATAAGACAGCATGTCTTGTTACTTTCATTCTTTGAGGCATTTGGTGTCAGTTGAATTCACCTTCGGGTGCCAACATTTTTTTGTTGTTTTGTTTTTGTCACACCTCAAATGTCATTTGTATTTGATGTCAAATATCATCAAGTTATAGGTCAGTAGAAATTTCTCTCACAGACTCACAGAAAGTAGCAATTATCTTTTTCTCAGCCATTTTAGGAATAAACCATTCTCCTGTTACAGTTGTATTATTATAGTACAGTAGATACACATTATTTCACGAGTCAATGACTTTTTCTTGCATAACCAAATAGTCTGCTGCTAGCCATGTGAACTTTTAGGATACTAGCCACGTTAGTCTGGAAAACTGTCACTATACACTGTATAATGTACATCCATTCAATCACACAGAAGACAGGTGCCTATTTTTAACATCATTTGACAATATGTGTCATGATACATTTAAAATTTATGTTTACTCTACAATTTACGAGTAGTCTACTGGTGAATTTCCAAGCAGAAGTAATATGTTTTTATGTCAATTTTCACACTCTCTGTCAACAAAGAAAGGATGATACACTTTGTTTACAGAGCTGTAAAATGCTTATTTCCTCCCTGAATGATCATATCCTTCTGTGTAAATGAAAATATAACTGTTAATGGAGGAAAATTGTCAACACCTGCATCTTTGGCCTTTTGTTTAGTACTCTGTCTCCTGAAGGCAGCAATGATCATGAGAATGTCAAGGGTGTAAATTGTGTAACATTTCCTCTCAACTTTATGATAGTCTAAGTAACACCATATCTCATGCAGCTATTTTGCATTTTGACAGCGCAATTACCCATAATGCTTGCTGCTACTCAATGCTCGAAAGTTAGTATCTTGTGCTTTATTCTGAAGTTGCATTCATTTACAATTGAAAACCAAAGGGAGAAATAAACAGGTTTCTTTCCTGAGTCATGAAAGATTCAGTCATTCTGTCTCCCTTTCCAACTAAGATCTATTTCCCTTGCTTGAATAAGGCTCATACATAAGCTTTTTATGAGATTTGTACTTGCAAGTTGAAGTATTTTATTGATTTATTAGTGAGAGAAATCAATATTAAACACAATAATGTTTGTTTCTGAACTTGATGGCATATTTTATTATTTATCTCTTATTCAGTGGTGTATTTTCTGAGGCTAGAGTTTGTGGGATCACATGAACACTGGCCCTTGTGTAAAATCAATGCACTGTGCACCGACACAGTTTTCAAAGCTGGCTGGATGATTGGATCCATCACCTGTCATCAGCTATACTGTATTTCAGACCTTTATATGAAATATGCTCCTGTTATGGCTGTGCTCGTGCTGTATTTCCAGATCTGTCCACTGTGGTCATTTTTCACCCGTCTCTCATTGTGTTGCATTGGTGTCGTTCTGAAGAATTCACATGCTCAGCCATATTAACTGATATTCATGTTCGTGTGGCATACAAAAGAAAGTCTTCACAAAACGGAAAAAAGATGTGGAAAACAAAAAATGACCTGATGAGCACATTTGCATTAAATTGTTTGCTTTCAGTATTTCTGATGTCTGTTATCAAAAAGTTTAGCAAAATTTTATGTGTCAGTTCATTGCTTGGTGTATGTCCTGTAACTAATTGCTCTTTCAGACCAGTGTGTGGCTAGCTAGCTCACTAAGCTTGCAGACTTAAATATACATTTTATATTATTTAATGTATGAGAAAAATGCATGTTTAGAGACCATAGGCATTGATAAGGACAAGCAAGGAATATTCAGCCACAGGTATTGATTACATAATGTCTAATTTAGATTTGCTGAGATGGTTAAAAGCTGAATTGTTAAACAATGGTAAAACCACTTTTGTGCTTATATAATGCTTTCTCCATTGAAAACCAAATGAAGTAACTTAGTCTTCCTTTTAAAAAGCGTATTTATGTGTTTGATAAGGTTTGTAATAGAGACCATGGCCTATATAGATATGTCCCTTAATGTAACAAAAGGCTAACTGTCTTTTGATTATAATAATAGGATGGTCAGGAGAACATGTCTGCATTGTTTACTGTGGTTAAATAACATGGTGGCCATAAAGTATAGATTACTAGTGTGCATTCTGACAATGGACGACATTCACCAATGGCTATAAGAACAGTGATGGTAAAGCATATTTTTCTAATCTAATCAAATACATAAAGGGAACTTTATATATAAGTGAATCACTGTGTGACCTGATAATTATTTAAGCAATCAAAGTGTGTTCATATTCCGTATGTATTCCATATTCCTTGTGAGTTAAATGAGCAGGTCTAAATATTATCTTAACTAAAGAGACCTATGAATGGGGCATATTCAGAAGATAAAATAGCCATTAAAATGATAACATATAAAGTAAGTTATTAACATATGATAACATATATAACACATATAACATGATAACACATATAAAGCAAGAAAATATAGCAAACTGAATTTGTGCAAAAATTGAGCTAAGAAAAACAACAAAATGTTTCTGTGTCATCTAGCTTTAGAAAGTTGTATTGCCATTTTAATGAACATTGGCTACATGAGGTTGATAGACAAATGTATACATAACACAAACTAAGTAGCAATACAATAACTTGGTAGATGTATCAATCATGGTATTAGAACCCTATAGATATTAGAGCACTGTAGTTAGACAAATAAGTGCAAGTATTTCCAATATTTAGGATGTATTCAATCAAGATATCCTTAACATTGGTCTACAGTTAAATCTAAGTGTTGTCCTGTTTTCTCTCTTCATTTAAAATGAATTGTGTTTATTATTGATTTATTTGTTAATATGATTTGATATTTCTTTCAAATAAACCGTAATAACCCCAGACTTCAGAAGTACAATCAGAATTGTTTAATATTGACCACTATATCAATAATGCTCACATGAAATGACATTGCATGTTCAATCTTTTAATAAAGCCTTATTAAATTCATATACCATACTCAGCAGTCTTTGTGTTTGATAAAAAGTGGAAATACAGCAAACAAAGAAAAGTAATAAACAAACAAATCTTACCTTTCAACTGGAATGATGTTATTTTTATGTTGGCACTATTATTTTCTTCACTATATCATTTACAAATGCAGTTACCATGATTTTCTTTGAATAAAAAAATGTATGAAATCCTTTGAATTAATTAAGATCCTTAAATAATCAAAAGGCATCTACATCTGTTTTCTTTTCAAATAATCCCTCACAGGCAACAAATCAAGGCAGTGTTTTGATTTATTTTCATTTTGTTTGTCTGTGAATGTGTTGTCATCTTTGTTTAGACTACAAAAACACTGATGATTGCTGGCCATTGGTTTGTTCCATTGTTACAAATGGTTTCAGGGGCATTAATCATTATGTCGAAATTGACTTTCTCCAGTGACATCAGTTATCATGGAAACCAAAGTGCTTGTGTCAAAAATATGCTGAAAGTTATGATTGTGTATGTTATGTTCCTCATTATTATTTGAAATTAGTATTTTTGCTGATTGGAAATTGGTGATAGATTGCTTATGGTAAATGCTCCAAGTTTTAATACTTCTTTTAGAAGCAGCCATTGATTTATTTACATAGTTTTGTTTATACATGTGGCGTGTGTATTTTGGGGGAGGGGGTGGTTAAAAATGTGTGTGTGTGTGTGTGTGTGTGTGTGTGTGTGTGTGTGTGTGTGTGTGTGTGTGTGTGTGTGTGTGTGTGTGTGTGTGTGTGTGTGTGTGTGTCTGTGCACATTGCTGAGGGTATAAAATGCTTTCCGCTATCTGTGTTATGCCTTGTTACTGGCATTATTGCATGGTATCCCAGCTAAGGCCTGAGACATTTTGCCTCAGTGGCAAATTGCTGCAAGCTCAAATCGACTTGATAGTCTGATCGCCTGATGACATATAGAAGTGTGAATGCTTTGTCTTGCTACTAGTAGATTGGCTGTCTGCTTGTCACTGGAGGACATTGCATGTAAAGCAGACTGTTATTGGATTAATTAGTACAGTATCGAATAACGGTGATGAGGATGTGCGATATTTAGAGCCTCCCATTTCTGCTTGTTGCTCCAATCAAGGCAATAACAGAAGCCCATATCAAGTGCATGATGGCTTTGTGGTGTCAAGTTTGAATATGTGCAAATGGCAGAAGAGAGGTTCTTAGCTATTTTTAAATCTCTGTTTTATCAATGTAATTGGCACATGGCGTAAGAGTAAGGGTATTGAACTAAACAAATATGGATCGCATGTTTATTTTCCTTTTGTCCTTTCAAAGGAGTGAGAGGCATGTCTTTATCAAAGTGAAAGGGTTTGAGAAGCCTTTTTTGGGGACCACTGAAGCTGAACTTGGCTTCTCAAAATGAGAAAGGGACACAACACTCCTCGAGTGAGTTGGTAAGCCTGTTGGACGTCCGGCTTTGTTCTCCTTTATAGTCTACTCATCAGAGGGCTGATTTGGCTGTCCTCTTGTATGTTCCTCTTGTATCTCACACAGTCCAATTTCGACAGACTAAGTGCTCAAATTGAGCCATTTTGTTTCACTTTAAAATAAACCTAGATCTATTATGCGTGATTTTTCATTCATAGCTCCCTCCCCAGCACTCCCCTCTCTCCTTTTAACTCTACCTCCCCGTTCCTGGCTCCACAAATGCATAGTGGTAACCTTGTGAGGGCCAGTGTTTCCACTCCAGGCATGTCAGCTTCAATCTGCTGCGATTTGGTGTGAAATGTGTGCCTTGGTGTGGGGCTCCAAGGTCAAGCCCTGGTAATTGATGTTGCTTATTCATCTGTTTCCCGTGTCTTTCTCTCCCCCACACAGTAGCCTTTGTTTGGGTAAATTGTTTGAAGATTTACTGTAGTTCTTAGAGCCCTGAGAAGCGTCCCCTGCTGCAGAGTCTCAATGTCCCTGCCAGGCAGGGGGCTCAGCACAGATGACATATAATGGCACTTAGACAAAAGGGTTTTTTTCCCCCAGACAAGATGTAGGGGACATCTTCTTGCATAACAATTAGGGCAATTTTCAGACTAATTTACTATGAAATCACTCTCTGCAAACCCCTATATTGTTATACAAATACCAATTACAAATAAATGCCAAAATGCATTTTAAGTAGTAAAAATATAGAAAAAAAGATTAAAATAAAAAATATATATCCACATTATACAACAATTTGTGATGGAAATAGATGTATTGATACTTGCAAATAAAAACAATAAATGAAGGATTGGAAATCAAAGTATCATTCATTGATAATTGCCGAATGTTCTAAAATGACAAAAACTAAATTAAGTATAGATAAATTTAGCATACAATAATCTGGATACAGTGTATCACACCACACAGGCCTACTTAGTTTGCTTCAAAGTTATTTCCATAGCAGTCAGATCAGAAGGAATTCATGAGTGCATTCAAAAATGAACATGTTGACCCACTGAGTATCAGTTTTACTCAGTTATCATTTGAAGTGCATATTTAATTTTGATTAATTTAGTTTGTTGAAAGTTCTCAATTGGACCTACCAAGCTCACACAAAGATTTCTTTAAATAACCTGAAAGGCTACAGAAGTGTGCTACCAACACCCAAACAGTTTCTTTGCATTTTATTTTCTCACAAACTCCAACTCAAACCTCTTTCCAGATATGAGATGGATGTTTTGGTCATTAAAACACCACACAAAAGACAAATTCTGTTTTTACAATATAAGTGAACATCTACTCACCCTGTGCAGTGCTTTCTGTTTGCAAACTGAGAAAAAATGTTCCTCTCACAGCAGAGACTACCCAGACTACTTTCATTTTTTTAGTGAATGACATATCTGTGGCACCATGTTTAACTTAAGGCCCTTTGCTTGGACTTGAGGATTTCAGATGTCCAAACTTTCACTACGTTAAACCATCCAGCACAAGGCATATATTTACACAGTGACAGTCCCTGATATTAAACTTACTTTCAGTTTGTTGAGAGAAGTGAATGAGGCAGTGAGTGTTTACAGTAAGTTTGGTTCATGTCAGAGTTTATTTAACATTTGTTCCTGCTGGCCTCATGTTGGAAGAAACGGACAAACAAGAATTCTGAGTACACTTCCTGAAATAATTAAAAAGTAATTCTAGATGCACTGCAGACAAAAATCATAATTGTTAAATATTATTCCTGTGAGTTTTTTTTTTCCAAATATATTTTGGATATATGAAAACAAATGCACATTAACAGACAAATCAGAATTAAAAACAACATAATGACACATGAGGACTCCTCTTCATATATCTCTTTGTACAACGCTCTGACAAAAAGATCATTGTTAAAATCTGGAAAGTAAACAGTGATCTTATTAAGCTGGTTTAGAAATCAAGTTATATTCATGTTTTGTTTTCAGCAATGTAAACACGGCAACCGTCCCTTAGAGGCAAATAAGGACTGTTCTGACGGGTTGAAAAGTCTGAAATGATGCACCATCCACAAGGCTTTTGATCTGCCCTCCCCTCTAAAGAAGATCATAAGAGCACAGGACCAGTCATGCTGGCATGCAAACACCTGACAAACATTGTCTTCAAACATTAAAGCGCTTTGAGCTCCAGCAGTGCCTTCCATAAATGAAGGCGCTCTACAGTACTTCGCTGTGGAGATTCAATAACAGAGCTCAGCAATATGCTTCCTGTGTTATCACACTGGCGAATGCTGGGAAAAGACTCCCTTGAGTGAAGTTTAAGCTCCATTGCTGGTTAAATTGCCTTAATCTTTCAAAGGTGCACTTAAGCCGTGAACTGACAGAAAGCACCGGGCCTCCCAAACGGAATATTTCAGGATACTTCACCTTTGAATCTATTACACACTTTGCTTGTTCTAAGAAACAAGGTAGCAGGTTACAGACTTAAGGTAATTATCTTCAACATATTTTTTGAGAGGAACTAAGAAGGACATTCAATAGTGGCTGAAGCTAAAAATTTGGTGAAATATGGCTGATGCCATAACTTCAGATACTAGAATGTTCTATACAAATTGAGGGATCTGTGGATGTTACATAAAAAGTGTTATGTAAATACAATAGCTTGTAACTATAAAGAATTTTTTTTTCCATTTTAAATGATTAATTTCTGTCCCACATTCATCTTACACTCATGCTTCAACATCTTAATGTTACATGTTGTATAGCAATTTTGTTAAAGCTGCTACATTTAATAACATGTTAAAATAATAATATTGACCCAGTGCATGGCAATAGTTATTGAATCATGAAAAAATATGAATATTTAGTTGTGTTCGTCAATTAGACTAGTCAACTTACTAATCACGTGAGTCAATTTACCAATCATTTATGAGAAAATGATGGGTGTGTCAAATCAGATGCATCTTTCAGTGTTTACAAAAGTGACAACTGAAGGCTTTCAGTCTGGCTGAGAGATGATCAACTGAACCAAACTCAAGCAGTCTAACTGTTACTGCCCCCCCCCATCCCCACACCCCCTCTCTCTTCCATTGTTTACACAGCTGTTTGACATTTAGCAGCTTTCACATCATGAAGATAATACCCCAGACATCAGTTCTAGCCTGCATGGTTTATTTCAATGTAAAAGTTTAAAGCACCTGAGTGAGTAAAACAAGAAAAACTAAATGTGAGAAATAAATTATTTTACTCGATTATTTATTAAAATTTGTAATAACTGCTTTGGTTGTGTAAATCAGTAACAGTGTTATCTTGTTAACTGTTTCAGCAGAGTCGCACAGCAAGAGTGGTTTCCAGGTGGGTGGGGCACAGATAACTGATAAACGTCAAAAACTCCACTCATGATTCTAACAGACATATTATTAAAACAATTGATTTCCCTGGCTTTTTGAATGGCCAATCCCAGACAATTGACCAGAATTCATAGTCACTATGAATTCAGCCAACTTTTTTTTTTTGTCTTTTTTTTTTTTTTTACAATGGTGTTGAAAGACTTCCATTCAAGTGATTTAAGCATACTTCCATAATGAAAGTAAGTTTTTTTTTTTTAAATGTCCATTTTATAAAGTCAGAGGACTCGGAAAACTCAGCTGGAATTTGAATCTCTTGAGCTGGCTATTTTTTCTACACAAGAATGAAATGTGCATACGCTACAGGATCTTTTCTTTCTCAGGAGAGGTGTACTCTTGAAAGGCAGTGGAGGACATGAGCACATTAGTGGCCATTTTCCCCACTCATTCACCTGCCCCTTTGTAAAGAAAGCCCTCTGGTCATCAAAAAGCGCAGATAGGATATCTCACCTCACAAGACTACAGAGGTTGAGATGTTAATGAACGGGACATTAAGCAGGTTCATTGGTACTGCACTTTTAAAAGACCAAAAAAAAACAAAACAAGAAACACATCCCTGTTTTTTTTAGTTTTATTACTTCTATGAGATTTCACCACTCATTTAGCCATTATTATTATATTTTTTCCTCTGTATTTTATAAAATGTTTAAATTTGTAAATTAAATTCTTCTGTATTTCAGCTCAAAACAACATGGCAAAATTGACTTGCTAAGATTAAATCCAGCGTCTATGTTGAAAATCTGCTGTCCTGTTGTTTCTGAATTTCTACAGGACTCCGATAGCTGTCAACTCTGAGTATAGATAAACAATAGGCCTATTTGAAAACAAAGAAATAATTATAGTGGCACATTTAATCCTTGCTTGACATGTCAGCAGGTTGCACCGGCAGTACATTCAATAAAGCGTTTGAAGTGGCATTTTTTGAAAGTTTTGGATCATTACACAATAAAGACCACTTCATAAGTACTGCATTGAGTTGGGGGGAAATGATGGCTAATGATTTTGACAGCAATTCAACTCTATAGAATTACAAAGGATTTGACTAGGCCTGCCTCATCTAATGAAGCTCGCTTTTTTAAAAGGTAATGGAACACCAGTGCTTTGAGATCTTTCTTTTTATCAATACTGTCAGTATCAGTCTTTAATGCTGCTCAGATAATAGCAGTAGTACATGTCCTCTAAACTGACATGTCAATCCACTAGAGAGGCCATCTTAGATAGAAAAATCAAATGTAGTGTACAGGTCTATATTTCTTGTTTTATTTTAATTACAGATGTATAATGTATAAAGAATATTTTTTTTATCACTGAGGATATATAAATATAATTGCGGCAGTGGGATGGGTGTTGATTTAAAACGGTTCCTCTTCTTTGTAACAAAGTGCAGTATTCTTAAAATGGGGGTTAAACTCTTGATGAATGCATGCGTGACTTCAGCAAAGCCCCGCAACCATCTGAGGTTTTACAAATCCCACAATCCCCTTCGCTGACATGCTTGTGTTATCAAGGTCCTGGTTGTGTGATAATGGGAGATTTGATCTTCACAGGACTGTTTCATCCTTAAGGGTCCAGACCTAATCCAGACTCACTCACCCTTCGCTGAACAGTAAAGCACTTCCTGTCAGACACTTTTAAGTATATCTTCTTCTTAGAGGACTGTTTTTTTCTCTCCCCAAGGAAGAAAATGTATTACAATAAACCTGCTTATATTTTGTTAACTGCGGATTCTGATTCTAATGCTCTATATAATCTGTATTCTCTTGTGTTTCATGGATGAATTTATGGCATGGCTCTCCTGGTAACAAAACAAATACCAGAATTATTTTTTCAGGCTTACATCAGGATTCAGTTTCAGTTTTACATCAGTTTCCTTTTTTAGTGTTTTAGGCAGGTTATTTAATGACATCTAGGCACACATCTTAAATATATGATATATATATATATATATATGTGTGTATGTGCCTGTATGTATGTGTGCACTCATTCTCACCACAGAGAGTTGCATGTTAGATTATTAACACAGTAAGCCTGCAGTATGTCACCCAATTTGCAAAAGGCAGGGAGTGTGAGTGTCTCTTAAAAGGTGCATCATTTTCAGAAACACTTGACACTTGTGAAAACGCATGTGTACTATAGTATCTGTTGACCGCATTATTTTTCATGCTTAATTTGGTGTTATCACTGCCTTTACCAAAAGCCATATATGTGGAATGCCTGAGGTGTCAAAAGTTTGCAAGGAAGCATATGGGTGTATTAAAGATTTAATTGGTTGGTCAATGTGTTTAATTAGCACATTTTTCTTCATATAGAAAATTCCTTATTCAGTCATTAACAGGAAAGTCCCATTTATGTTATTTCACTGCTGATTTTGCTCTCTGATCTTAAATCCTTTATAATATCTGCTCTTGGTTATCCGGATTGTAAATATTTTATGGTTGGCTTGTGTACTTTATGCTTTTCTCCTACATTACAGGTACATGTAAAACAACAGTGAGTTGTTTGTGGATAAGTTGTTAGACACATGCTGAATCCCCAGTGCATGAGCATTGATTGTGTTGCACACATGGGATTAAAAGCAATGCACACTGTGAACATACATCACTACTGAACACTGAATCAGCAAAAACCCACATAATGGCAGTGGGAAGACATTATCTCACAAATACTCCTATAGATGCTTCATTTTTTGGAGGTTCTTGCACCTCCATTTTGCATCAAGTATAGTTTTTCTACACATTGTAATCCCACAGACAATCATTGTATCTTTAATGTTATCCATATGTACATTATACATGATTATGTAAGTTACCTGTAAATGGTATCAATTGTAATGAGTGTTCTGAAATGTTAGGATAACAGAGAATGCATTTTTACATTCAGTCTTGAATGTATCACTTTATTAGCCAAGAATTTCAATTTCTTGCCAAGAATTTCAATTTATGTCCTTTTTGAAGGTATCAAAAACATTACAACATGAGTGCCACACCTACTACTTCTACAATTATTACCAGTTCTACTCTAACTCTGTATTATTATTATTATTATTATTATTATTATTATTATTATTATTATTATTATCTAATAATAACAATAATTAATAAAATGCAACTTATCATTTCTGGATCTCCTTGGTTTGTCATATCTAATGAGGTGATTCAATATGTCACAATTTACTAAAGACTCTTCATTCTCTGTCTTCCAAAACAACAGAATGACCTATCAGCCAGACCAGATCATGAATAAAATAAAGGAATGTGAATGACGAGAGCACATTCTAAAGATGGTAGGCACTTGGGAAGGCAATTTCTGGGAGAAAGGAAAAAAAAACACGCGGGCAGCTGGAAACCTTTTAATTAGTACTAATTACCTTAGCAGAAAACGTTGGAGGCTTGAAAGGATTTGTGTCAGCGAGTGAAAGATCAAAGATTGCGGCGCTCGCATTTTAGTCTGTTGAGTAAAAAAACTAATAAGGGAGTGGTAATGGGGCCCATGAGAATGACAACCCAGGTGGTACAGACCTTAATCCTTTCTTTACTGCTCAAGCCTGAGGCGCACTTCCAATTAAATAATCAGATGGTTTAATTTTCCATTGATATTGAAAAATTAAGATTTCTTTACCCCGTAGTGAGGACAAGATGAGATTTCAGACAGAAATTCCCATCAGCTGAGGTGTTGCAGGTCTTCCATAATGGCTGTAATGTCTCCAAAGTGAGGCTTTTGCTAAACATTTCTTTGTGAAGCAGAGAAAATGCATGTTCGGCCATGAGGCACTGAAATGTCTTTGATGTGGCTTTCAGGAAGGAGGGGTTTAATAGAGGCCGTTGGTGTAGTTGTGTCAGGGTCATCCATCAAGTGTCATTGATCATTTGCCATGAAGTGACAGTTGCTCAGTGATTATTTGCTATTAGTTCAACATTCAAACATACATGACTGGAACTTTTGTGGCAGGTCAACTGACTCAGTTCTTGAAGGTTTTTTCTTTTTACATTGAGATATTTACAACAGGATAACCAATGTTTACTGTACCTCAAGAATGGGAATACTTTTGCTGTTTAACTGAAATGTGCAATTTAACATGTGCGTTTTTCTTGACCTTAAAAGAGGGTAGTGGAAGACTTATTTCCCTGAAAGTGATTTTTCAGAGGTTAGTGACTCCAGCAAGTATAATTTAGAAACCCTACCCTGGTCAGAAACAGGCTCAGCCATGTTTACTCTACCTCACGGATGGTAATATTTTCAGTTGTTTGACAGAAATGTACAATTTAAAGTGGATTTCTTCCCTGTGCTTTAGGAAGACGTCTAGAGGCATACATATTTCTCCTGACAGTGATCTCTCACAGCATATTATCTCCAATAAGTATCATTTTCAAACCCTGCATTGGTGAACAACATTATGTTGACATTATGGCATTAACTATTTTTTTATTATTATACAGATTGTAACATATACTAAATCATTCATGATTTAAGAAATCCCAGTGCAGCAGCTGTGTTTTAAAATCCAAAAGTAGACCTTTGTGCCATATCGTTTGTCCAGTGAAATGTAGGCATCTCTGGAGTAAACATCTGTCTGAACTAAAGACCAAGAGCAGAATTTGTGAAGAATACTCAGTTCCTGAATATGTCTAAGATCTGGGTAATGCTAGCTGCTGGTACAAAAGGAAGACAAAGCCATGTCCAGTGGGAAACCCAAATCCGCATATTAGTGTTCTCTGAGAGAGGCTTTTGGGGCTGTAGCTGGGGTCAGCCTTTGTTGGTTACGACCTGAAGTGATAAAGGGTGACTCATATAATATAGAGGCTTAAGCACTAAAACACTTAACACACAGTGTAATTAATGTCTTTCAGTGGAGGCCCTGGGGGTGGGAGAAGCTTGGGGGCGCCCGCGTGCCTGAGGTCAGCTCTCTGACTTCAACCTGCATGTGACCCCTCCATGGGCTGCTGTGCTGCCTCTCTCCAATGGCCTGTTTTTTTTTTTTTTTAAACAGATGCCTTTTGCGATTTTGACCTCCACTTGCCCCATGCCATCAATGTTTTCCGTGACCTTTTTTCAGGTGACTTGCGCAGCAATTAAAATGCTGGGCGTGCACATTTGTCTCATAAATTTTCTTATCCGATGTGAATAGCTAAACATGTTACCTTATGACTTAATTTACTCAGATGTCATTTATCATTTTCACAGGATATAAAGTATGTATTTTTGACTGTAAAGGCCAGTTTTCAAATGAGTCACTGAAATGGTATCCTTAACGGGTTTAACCTTAACTTCCTGTTAAATGTGCATGCAATGCATGCAAACTCTTTAAGAATGCTGTCATGCTCCTTCAACACAATGATATGTACATTTTTCCCCGACTATTTCATAGTGAGAGTGAATGAGACTATTTAGTTTAGTTTTCATGTATGTGAACGATGACAGGCTTGCGTTTCTCCACATCATCCAGCACACACATGATGGTGAGCCTGACCCTTGAAGTTGAGCATGTGGCCATCTATAAATCCATCATGGTGGACATTTTTTTCTGTTTTTTTTTCCTGGAAGAAGAGGTTTTCAGGTCAAAGTTGAAATGCTGGTGATGTGACATAACAAGGATACCAGGAAAAGAAAGGTGTAATGGTGTCGTTCATGCTTTCAAAGCAGCCTAATATAATCAAAACCTAAAGAAAGGAATACAATTTGGACATAAACAACCTTTAAGGTGAACAGAGCTTGATAGATTATGTCCTTTTAAAAGCAAATACACCATTAAAACCAGTAAACATTAAATACTGGCATCTTTTTTATTATCAGTGACTCATAAGCATAATGATTATCATTTAGTCATTGTGCCAGATAATAATGTTTTGGGGATTTGTTGTTCACTGGGGAATGTTTATTGTGTGCAACATATGGTGCATGCGTATGGCATGCAAGCTTTGGCCTGCCCCCTATATATTGGCCATCAGTGTTATTAGCATCTTCATTTACAACTTAGCACATTACCTCTACCAAGCTTACAATATTACATGTCTTATTTATATGATGGGAAAGGGGGTTGCTTGTATTATTTTTCCTTTACATTTTTACCACTTGGTGTTCACTGGTCACACTTTTTTATCATTAGTCAGATTCTTTGCATGTGCTAATTTGTTATAAAATATATTTTGTATTTTAAGAATAATACATGTTTGTTTCAATTAGGCCTGTCTTTTCCTTGACAGATATCCACTGAAACTGTCTCCTTGCCTTATACCACATATGTGAGTGCAGTCACTTGGGAGGAGGTGGCCTTTTGGAAGATGGACATCAAGCGAATCAGACAGCTTCTGTGCCTGATAACAAAGGCCGTAAGGTCAGGAACTCTGCTGGCAGGGCCCATCAGGTCAGTCGGAGGCGGTGTTGGAAACAAAGTTTGCTGGGGCCTGGGTCGACTCCAGCTTAAAAAGTCAGCCCTGTCAAAAGCCTCAGTCACATTCTTACCTACAGGCAACCTCTGCTGATCCCCAGTCATTAATCAAAGTGGAGAGCCGTCCTGACCTCGGCCCCTTCCCTTTGAAGTGTGGTGTCCTCTGCAGCATGAGGAAATAATTTGCTGCCTGATTCAATGAGCCATCAGCGAAGCCAGCAGACCTAATGACATGTGAGAATATTAACCTCCTACCACCAAGAGCTGTGAATCTTGAGAAGCAGTCTATAATTCACCCTGCATTTCAGTGGTGCTCTTTCTCTCTCTCTCTCTCTCTCTCTCTCTTACACTCTTTATTCTTCATCCACCTAAGAATTTTGAGAACTACATTGACTAATTTTGAATAAGAGCATTATGATGAAAATAAATTTATTTTACCCTACATCATCTCCATTTTCTTAGAAATGTACAATTTATGTAGTGTGAATAACTACTAATAATGAGTATGCAAGGGATGGAAATTTTAATTTACACTTTATTTCAATCAAAACTGGAGGAGAAAGTGGCAGCAAAAATGATGAAATGCATTTCCGAAACAAACCAGCTAGGTAACTACAAACCTTGTGTTCAACTATAAGACACATGTATTACACAACTATAAGACAACACGCAAAGCTTTGTTTGCTGCAAGTTAGCTACTGCAAGCAGTCCTGAGCGCCCTGAGACTAGGTCTCGCTTAAAGATGGTGGATGCTAAAATGCAAGTGGATGGTCTCAGCTACAATGCTACAATGCAGAGCATTGAATGAAGCAAAATGTGCTTAATATTGTGGGCCAGTGTTTTAAGGTGGTGTGTTCAGTTTGATTGGCAGGAAGGCTGAAGTCTGTTATGGTGTAATGTCGTTCTGTGGTGTCTCAGACAGTGGTGCAGATCTGTGTGTGTCCTGTTAATCTCAGGCATAAAAGCTGACCTGCAGGAATTTTTGGGATGGTTACACTTACAATTACAAAATGTTAAAGTCAGAAGGTTTGTTATAAATTGTAGTTGATTTTTTTAGATCTATTCTTGAACATTTTTAGGTATTGAAAAACCACTCACTGTTTTGTAAGAGGTTTTTGATCTGTCAGATCTTTAGATTGATGCTACATTGTTTACGATTGGTGGGAAAGGGAGGTCCAAGTGTTTTTGATGGTTCATGTTGAATTCAACAAGATTAGCAGATGTAGTGACTGCCTAATTTCTCAGGAGTGAAGAACTGTAACTCTGAGAGACCCACAATGTTATTGAATACCTGAATAGGGAATACCTGAAGTCCAACTCTGGTAAAACTCTTTGTCAAACAACTTTACCGGAAGAATTACTCATAGAACGCAGAGAGTGGTTTTGGCTTTGTCAAACAAACACCCCTTCATTTGCTCAGCAAATGTAACACCAGGATAGCTACTGCACATCTGTTATATATGCAAGAACATATATCATGACATGTGGAAAAATAATTTTAGGAGGAAGTCATAAAATGTACTTTTACCATCCAATTACTTGTGCCTTCATGGATGTGTCAATTTTCATTCTTGAATGATTGTGCAACATCACTTTTCGAATGAAACATACAGCTAAAAAACTGATGTATGGATAAAATGTCTGGATGAGTCAAGTGGGCCTTTAAAGTGCAGTTTGTTTTGACAAAATGTGTATTTAACTGTGATATGAATGATCTATGAACAATGCTGATCTATTTCTGGATTGTCAAAAGCAGTGAAGAAGGAAAGTATGTGTGTTCTAACTGAGCTTCAAATCAAATTCTGTGGATTCCCGGATGACTCGTTAATCAAGCTGGTCTTTGTTGTAACTCATAACAGTCCAAGCTTTCCTTTCTTAGCTCATTCCTATAAACATTGCTCTACATATACTTTTTTTTATTGGGTTTATTAAAACCAGTCAAATCTTACTTTTTACTGCCATGCTCCCTTCACCCATTCATTATGGTTTCTTATCTTGGCAGGCAATCTGAACTGAAAGGCGGCTAGTCCATTATGCACATATGAAGCCCATCACTCCTCCAGTATTGGCCAATTCATCAAACATTTATCTTTTGCCCTCTGAGCAGCACGTCGATTTGCCTGTCACTCCCAAGCCCTCGCTGCTGTGCTGGAATAAAAACATAACTTTTCCGCACTGGAGCTGGTTGCGGGCCTGCCTTTGATGTGACACTACCTCTCAAACTTTAGAACAAGGCCTGAGGTTATACCCATTTTTCCACTTTTACAGACAGGGATTAGAAATGTATTCCTCCCTACGCCTCTTTTTTAAGCCAGAAAGGAAGAGAAAAACACTTGCATTATTCACAGGCTTTGGAGCCATTGTAGTATTTATTTAAGGGATCTACATTATAGTGTTGCTGTTTTGTGTCCCTGCTGAAGGGTGATTGTGTGTCAGACTGGACATCGGTCTGGGTGGGGCATGCACGATAACGTAGTGTATGATCATGCTTTGTGCTTGTAACTGTGTATCCAGTTTTACTCCTCCTCAGAGGTGTTGTGAAATGGTAGATATAGAAATGGTTATAGAGTCATTTGTGATACAGTTCTAGTTTCTTAATACTTCACTAAAATTTCAGTTTGTGATATATACAAATAAAATGTGCAGTTTAGCTACATTAGCAGTTAAGGCTGAATAACAGTTACATGTTAATTTTATGTAATCTGGCTATAATAATGCCACACAAAGAACAATTGCTCCCGTTGCTTTAGCTTTTGGTGAGCTCTCTGAACCCAGCTTTCATCCACATGTAAAAACATATACACACATACACACACAAGTGTGCACATACACACACACTCACTCTCTGCAGTTACGTCCTCCAAGGTCAAGTGTTGTCACAAACAAGAGTTTGTTTAATTCCAGGAGCATTGCAGAGAGCATCTCTAAAATGCCTAATGAAATTCCTATTGACACTTCTGTGGAAACAATGTTTCACTCTGTCTCACAAAAGTCTTACAGAGGGGCTTTATACCTCCTGGTCACAGGTTGAAGACATCTGACCTGAAATGCATACAAACTAATGGATGAAGTGACTGACGTTTCAACCAATAACCCCAAAGTGTTTGTCTGTTGTCAGCAGGAGTTTATCAATCAGCATGTCTGCATTAGTATTTGTCTATCGATCCATCCATCTCTGCCTTTCCATCTCTGCATCATTGTCTGTGCTCTTGTCATTGTGTTGGCTTGTCCTGAAGTAGGCCTGCATATTTAACTTTGCCTGTTTTCCATTGAGTAGAGGCCGTATAAATAACATGCTATGATGGGTGCATTTTGAAATCCCATCAAAGAATCACATTTAGCTTGCTTTGCCTGACTGATGCATGTGCTTTATTAAGGTAAAGTGCAGAAGTCATACCCTTTTCAAATACCTCTCATCCATATTTTAATGTTCCACTTATCTGCCATGTTTTGCAAGGAAAAGAGAGGAAAGATTATGCAATTACAAACTCAAACAAAGCATGTCAAAACTACCTTTCAATCCAACTGATGTAAAAAATATCATGTCATGGCCTGCTTTAGTCATGTCTATTTTGGGACAGTTTTAAGGTGAAGTCTGAGCATGTATTTCATTATGGAAGAACTGAGCCGAGGCAGAGCAAATAATTTTATCTTACTGTAAATCTCACACATGATTGATTTTTTTAACCATTTTAATTAGTAAGGTCAATTCAAATAACATAACTTTACTAGGTGTTTTAAAATAATGCCTGCCCAGCTATTGTTTAGTCCCTTAGCTCTTTAAAAGACCATTTAGTGCTTTTATAGGGATAAGGGAATGCTGACTATCTTAAAACACAAGACAGATGGTGGATGTGGAATAATAAATGGTACTCTCCTACACAGATTCAGGATATGAGAGAGTAGGGCACATATCTGTGTATTGTAAAACCCTGTCTTACATCAGGTATTCATTTTTTTCTTGTTAGTCCATGTGACACAGAGGCTGTTGGCAAAGATGTTGCACCATTAGCTGTGACAGCAAGCTTGCTCCTAATTATCTTAACTAGGATAGGGTTAATTGTGGTGGATGGGCAGAGCTCTATGTGTGTACTGTGATAACCTGTCACAGGGATGAAACTTTGGGGATGGCGGTGAGAGCATTCAGTCTGCAGCAGACAACCCCCCACCCCGAGGGGAACAAGCGCGAGTCCGAGAGTGAGGTAACTGAGATCCCACCTGTGGGGGAGATAATAGGCAGCTCTCAGATCATTGGAGCTCTGGGAGAAGGAGGCACGCACAGCACAGCTCAATGACGCTGATTAGCCACCGCGCAAACAAGCGAGATGGCGACTGGTATCGACAGCATCTCCCCTCACCATGGCCTTGACGTACAAACAAATCTTACAGTAAAGAAAGAAAAAAAGCAATATGGCCAAACATTGCAATGTAGGTAACCATATCAAGTTATATTTCCTGTTTGCTTTTTTTTGCATTGTCTCACTTTCACATAATGGAGAAAAACAAGCATAAAAATAGGTTGTTGAAGTTGGCACAGAGCATGCAGAGGCGGTAGAATATTAATGTTCAGCAAGCACACTTCGTGTTAGATATGATTTTGTCCCTCTCCCCTGGCTGTGAATTTAACTGATTAAATCACCAAGTGCACGCAGCAGTGGTGACATGAAAACAGCAATTAATAAGCAACCCCCTGTGCTACGCGGCTCCCTTTTAACTGCATGGCTAATAACATTACATAGCAAAAAATAGCAAAACCAGACAGGTGTAAGGGGATTTGGGCAGAATTTTATTTGCTTGCTTGCAAAGTAGGGAAGGGCATTATTGTTCTGTGTCTCAGTTTCACAGAGAGAAGGAGAGAGAGGAATAGAGAGAGAGAGAGAGCATTTTCAATGGGCAACTCCCTCTAGTGTTCTTGGGCCTTTGTCCCTCTCATGCCTTGTCATTTCATTTTGTACCTTCCCTCAAGCAGCTTTGCATCTGGGCTTCCTCAAACTTCTAGTTGCTTATTACTTGCAGACCCCTTGATAAGATTATTAAATTTGCATAAAACAGCTCAGAAACAGTATAAATGATCATGCTGTCTTTGACCATAGTATAGATTACTCTTTCTCAACAACAACAACTAAATAGTACCTTGTATGACTGCTTTTATGTATTTACAAGGTACCTTGACATTAATATGCCTGCACACACACGCTTGTATGTTCAAACGAGGACTAGAACTCATTTAAAGATTATTCCAGCCCCTTATACTTTCTCATTTTTAATGGGGGCTGACAGATACAACTGTCAATTAACTTGATGTGGGCATATTATCATAGCGGGTTGTCAGCTGTTGTCATTGTATGGAAACAAACGCCATGGTTCTGCATGAAGCACATGATGTGGCTTGAACTTTGCAAGCACCCTTTGTTGCATTAGAAGCCACACTCTGTCATTATAATGCAACTTATGAGTGCAAGATATTTTCTCCTAAGGTTATTTCTGTGTATATTAAAAACAGACTGTTAAATCTATTCACTGAAGTCCTGTGCAAACCCTGTGGGATCTATTGCAGGAGAGTCCTTAAAGTTTCCCAATTTCATTTGTAAGAATATTATACGTCTGTGTGAAAATGATGGATGACAAGTTAAATTTGTGTCCAGGGAGTGAAGGTGAATGGTGACAGAGGTATTTATCTTGGGAATGGAGGTTAGGGTCAGGCAAAGCTGGGTGCCTCGAGGCACAAGACATTGACAAATTCATCCAGAAGACCCCATCGCTGAAGCCTTTTGTTTTGAAGCTCGGCTCCTCGCTAACTGACCCCCATTCCTCATCCTGTCAGCCTGTGAAGGGTGCCACGCCATGCCCAGGATCTTACCGACACTAATTCTTGTCATTCACCCCTTTGACGGGCCCAAACCCAAACTATTTTAGCTCCCGAAAGGGAAGGCTGAAATATTTATTTCCACACATAATGGCCTTGCTGATTTAAGGCCATATCATTTTTCCTGTTGCCTTATCATTGCAGGTCACTAGTGGAGCCAAGAGTGTGTCTTGGTGAGTGGGAGGAGTGGATTGGGGAGAGCACAATCGCCTGTGGACTGACCTCCAGTTGTCCAGGTTACATCACCCCTCGTACACCCACAGTCAATAAGAAGGGGGTAAGTTTCAGTGTCTTCTTTTTAGTCGCACGTTTGTGAAAACATGCTTTATTGAAAACAGTATATTTTACTGTTGTGTTTATGTCAACAGAGACACCTCTTATCCTGTTTTGCTGTATTAAAATATGTTTAACCTCAACATTTTTGGGAGGGGTCTTCCTTGCAAAAAAGATAATATTTTGTTTTGCCAGAGAATGGATTTTGTATCATCTTTTTTGTGAGATGACTAGGTTTTGTGGCAGGGTGACCTCTAGTGGAGTAAAGGATATGATAAAATTGGATGTTTTTATGTTTCTGGAGAGAGAGGAATGGGGGAGACGATACTCATTTGTTACACATCATAACCTAGACTGAGGCAGAATCAATAATACCAACAATCTATCAATTTAAATGTGTGTGTGTGCATGTGTGCGTGCGTGCGTGCATTCATGCGTATGAGCACTATGCAATGTATAATTTAATACATTTTGTACGTCCAGGTGTATATACATTGATGGCATTTTGAGGGAAGAATGGTCCTTAAATAGTGACACATGCAGTCCTAACATAAACAATAAAAATGTATGGTAACTAATTGTAATGTATGTGTAATATGTTGGGCTGTTTACAGCATTTTTTTTAAACATGAGCCTACTGCAATTATATTTTGACAAGTTGTGGTCTGTTTTAAGTGTTTGTGTAATGATACATGTAAACTGCAAACCATAAATACTCAGGAATCCAGGACTGGCATTAAATAAACAAATGAAGGAGAGAGATTCAGTAAAAAGTGGTAGCACCTATGTTATATATATATGTTATAGTATATATATATATATATATATATATATATATATATATATATATATATATATATATATATATATATATAACAAAATTAGACTGACTGTTACTTTTTCCACTTGCAATACCTATTTAACTACCCATGTTGCAAACAGCAATCAATATCAAGTGCTAGCAGAGGAAACAGACTCCATGAAGTGAACATCATTGGCCTGACAGAGATTTTTTCTCAAGTGGGTAGTCTATGTTAACGTGATAAGCATTTATGTCTTCATTTTTCCCCAGCCACATTTGTATGCAAGCTCTGCCTCAATACTCTAGGATTTTGACAGTTAATGTTCATTTTCCAATGAAGTGAATGTATTAGCGATGAATGCACTGTGAAGTAACTGTTTGTTTCCATGTTGGAAAAGTTTCATGGCGCCAGCAATTGCTATTTTACCAGAGGGCATCCATCATTTTGTCAATGTTTTAATGTTCTGCACTGAGCCACCTAGGAAATGTAGGAAGAAACAAGGGACTAAACAGCTGAACTCTTTCAGCGTACGCCAAAATCTGTGACTTAAATTTAGCCCCTGCGTGCTGGGCTACAATAACTCTCACAGGCTTTTGAAGGCCATGGTAAATTTGATTCTGAGTAATAAAAGGTGTCCCTTATACCCACGGACAGTGCACAATAAACACCATTTTAATTAACGGCATTGAATCCCTAACCCTTGACCTCCGACACATAACCGATAAACAATCCCTGCTAGAGCATTTGGCTAAAGTGACATGATGACTGGAGTACTTTAGCCAGCTGGGCAATGAAGCATAACACAATGAATTGGTCAGTTTGGATAACGATCACAATACCAAACTTTTTTTCTCTTTGGGACTTCTTCCAGCTTTGAAGAGATTTTTTGAAAACACAAGATGCAGAAGTCCATAAAGCATTTAATTTCTACTTAGCACTGAAGAACTTTGACAGAACATCAGAATAAATTAGTCTTACATCTGGCTGTTTCTTATATTTCTAGGTAGCTCATTAGTCGTATCTCCCCAGTGTGGTTTGATTTCATTGTTTACAACAGTGCATATACATGGTGCTATTTTGTGACACATACATTATACCATATGCACAAGCATTTAAGAGTGATTCTGAGGTTTTCCACTTTTAAAACCCATGGTCTCTATAGTTGTGGACTGTACAATCACCAAAATGGCAAACCTCCTGCAATTAAAATAAAAACAAACCTTGTCAATGATTCCTTTATAGAGGAGTGATGTCATCAAGCTCTGTGACCATGACCTAAGAAGCATGTTAATAAAGAAATAAATATTCGTAGTCTACCCTTCATCCTTTGAGTGCATTTCCTGAACGATGTATGCCAGATTAATAATTCACCATGTGGAAGTACCTTAAAGAAGCCATTCTCTTTCGAAAGCCTCCATGGCTCATTTAGTGCTGACGAAAGGAATTTGTTTTTGATTGACAGCTTCTGTGGGCTCGTGATGTAATATTTATAATGTGTCACACAGTGATACATCAGTCTGGGCATGACTGCTGTTTCACTTTAATATGTTTTGTATCTGACAAGGGTAGGCCACATGCAGGTCATAGCAGGACTGGCCTTGGGAGACAAACACCACAGTACTGCCTTTGTCTCCAGACTGTGGAGTCAAATTTGTGTCTGTTTCAGTCTCTTTGAAACTTGTCTGTCATTTATAACCAACTTTATGTTATTATATGCACCTAGTCTTAAAAATGCAACTTTAACCTACCATATGCCATTTTTGACAACCATTTTAAGTCATCTGTAAAAAAATATCAAAGTAGACCTTCATCTTGCTGCAGGTTTCGGTAGTAGCATTAGTGTAATTGCCCTAGTTTTACTATTTGCGTCTTCATAGAGATATATTTTAAACAAATGTAAATCAATACAGATGGCATAGTTGTGGAGGTGTGATGGCACAAGCTGGCATAATGGTACTGAAAGGACAACAGGAAAATTGATTCCAGTGCTGTGGTAGTGAATACTAAGGTTCAGTGACTGAAGCCATGAGAGCAAGGAGGAGCTCTTTGATTTTGCTCTGAAAAGATATTAGGAGCTGTACAAAGTGATGAAGGATGCCCCATCAATCACCAGCTAGCTACCTAGACAGTTATCAAGGGAATTAATTGGTATAATCACCATGCATAAATATAACTATATCCTTGACATTCTCCTTGAACAATCTTCTCTATTTGAAACTAGCTATCTGCTACAGAGGATTTTATACTCCTTTAATGGGTGTATAGCCCTTGTAATATGGGCTTGCCATATTATATATGTTTCATTTACTTGTGTGACTAGGAATCCTGTCTTAATTTTACTGTATATTATTTTGTAAATATCTATGAATATAACACTTAGTTATCTGTATAGCAAATGGCCGGTTAAATAGCTAGCTATTTAAGGTAAACAAAGTTTACAGTGCAGAGATAGTCAGATATTCCGTACAGTTGTGTATAAATTACACCATATTTATTTACCATAAATGATCGTGGATCATTTCACAAGACAAATTTAGTGGAAATTCATCACAATTTCCATACTTAAGCACCATTTAACATATTTAACAAACCAGGAAGGAGATGACAAAAATACATTCTTAGTACAGTATATTGGCCTGACAGTAGTGGGAATGCCAGAATGAGCTGTCACAAATTGAGTACTTGTACCCTAAGGACTCGATGGAGTGGCCACTTTTGTGGCATACACCTGAAGAGGCCAATGGAGTGGGAGAGAGCTTGAGGGGAAATATGGACAAAAGCTGCTCCTGGGACATGCATGTTGTCATTGTTATCTTGTGTTCTGTTAATAACCAGTGTCTTCAATAACTTCTCATGTTATCCATCACGTGTCCTATAATTGAACACAGAAACGCTTGTATTTCTGTGGACGATTGTTTGATTATACTCCCTTTGTTGAGATGTTAAACTGGGATTCCAACTCATTTAAGTATGCTCATTGAAGATCTCATGTAACTTTTCAAGAGTGTGCTTCTTCTTCCCCATTACGTTTGACTGACTTTGCAATCCATTGCTTTCACTTTCCCAGTTTAATGCATCAGGTGATCACTGCAAATTAGCATTCACCTCTGCTTGCTAAACAAAGGCCTTGTAAGATAGGATGAATAGAGATAAATAAACGAGTAAACTGATAAAAAAAGTACATTTTCCACCAATAATTAAAAAAATATTAATTTTGCACGATACAGGCTATTCAACAACTACATCTGATTATCAATGTGTTTTAAATACACAGATACATTCTGAAATAGCAAAAAACAAAGAGCTAGTATTTGAAGGTGATAAGAAGTGATGGGGAGATTCTTTTGTTGTGGCAGATGAAGTTGTAAAAATATCCTCAGGTATAGCTAGGTATAATTGATTTGAAAAAAGGAGCATGCAATAGACCATCTTCGAAACATTACTGTCTGAGGATTAAGTATCTTATTTGCTGTGTGACAGCATCCCCCTGTCCTGGTATTACCTGTTGTCACTTTCAATGCATTTTTGCCATTTTGTTTTACTTTAACCACTAACAGATTCATTGATCCATTGCTATCCCATGGCTGGTTGAAGATTGCTGAAGGGTCCAGCTTAGGGATTTCAGGTTATCTATTGAAGGTGACCTCTGTCCATGGTTCTCAGGCCTGCTGTATGTCCAAGGCTATTTTTGGATTTTAGTGAAGAAATGTTTTCTTTGTTGATAACCCCAATAAGCAAAGACATCAAGTTGTATAATTGAGGCCTTGACTTTCATCTGGCCTGGAATGCCTCTACAGTAGGATTAAGTAAGGCAAGTATATTCAGAAGTGTGCAAGGAAAACAAGTTACTGAGAGACCCTTACCTTTTAGCCAAGGAGTTTTTGATTGCTACTGTCACCCTAGGCTTGCTGAGTGGGGAGCAGGCCTAGGTTCTATCTAAAGCTGCTCTGTGACAATGTTATTGTAAAATTGAACTGAGACAAGCCAGATTATCAATTTACAAGTAGTTTTGATGTTTGAAATGTTTAGTGCCTATCCTATGTTTTCACATATATCCTCTGGGCAGAAGAAAAATGATGACTGTTATTTTTTATAAACCATTTTTATGCATTTTTATGAACTGCTGGTTGTAGTGAGTATGGTTTATGAGGGAATGGCTCACCAGAAAACTAATATCTAACTTCGTATCATATTATCACTGATGCAAAGAGGGAAAAATTGAATCAAGACAGATCATACCATTGATTATACATAGTTGAAATAAACCTCTCCTTCCATCAATCACTCACAAAATAGTGGCATAATGCAACAAAAACAAGAGTACTTGTGTGCATTAAAGAGAGTCTTTTGACTCATTGCTTGGCATTCATTCTAAAAAAAAATACT